>JBBPBX010035340.1:20498-32117 GCA_038048925.1 Garcialebias charrua
GTAAATGGTAAATGGAGCTTATTTATATAGCGCTTTCCAGCCCCCTGTGAGGAGCCCCAAAGCGCTTTACAATACCAGCCATCCACCCATTCATTCACACATTCATACACCGGTAGTGGTAGCCTGCCTTGCAAGGCGCCATCCAGACCTACCGGGAGCAACTCGGGGTTAAGTGTCTTGCCCAGGGACACAACGACACATGGTGGGCGGATGCGGGATTCGAACCTCCAACCTTCTGATCGAGGGTTGACTGCCATTACCACTGTGCCACGGCCAAAGGAGGATGTTTGAGAAAACGTAGTTAATGTGCATGCGCGTGTATGTCTGTCTGTCTTGAAAAAGAGATAAAGTCTAAAGATTAAAGACAACTGACCCCAGATAACTGAACAAGTCTCTGATTGGAATTAATTACATTTGATGACTGTTTTCAACAAAGGCTGTAGGAATTATTCTCCTTTTTCCTGGAAAACCAATCCAATCATGGGATATGTGGTAGGAACCAGCCTTTTTGAACATTTTACCCGATTAAAAAATTACAGGTTGCATTTTGTGGTTTTGCTTAGGGACAGCACAGTTAGGGCGTTGGCCATTTACAGATTGGTGCATCCACACCTTGAGGAATTTGGAGTTTCCCCCATTTTTGATTTTTATTTCATTCATTATACTGTACTGCATTTTTTGAAACTCATTTGGTTGCACTGCTGCTGGATTTTTGAAAGCTACAAATGTAACCTTATGCAAATTTATGATTAAAAACACAAAGCATGAAAATCTTAGAGTGTTGGACTCATTTTCCTGATGGCATCTGAATGATACACACTCTTTGTTGAACTTATCCAGGAAGTGTGCTTGGTTCTGAGATTTTTGGAGGTTTTGAACGGTTACTTAGTTTGATTTTTGAACAGCATCCCCAAACAGCCAACTTGTCCTGGCCTAGGGAAATGACCCGGTCTTGTACCAATTGCAAAACGGTTAATAGAGGAAGAGCAGCCATAATGCAGGATACCTTATGTTAAACTTTTGGGTCACTGCTGCTTGACTCTAGAGTTGTGAGTTGAAAGGGGTGCGTCCTGCACATTAAGGTTGTTAGTGCCTGGTCAAATCTTTTTCAAACCCAGCCTAAGAGGGCCTGGCCGTAGTATTGTATGTAGTGTAGTAACGTTAATGTGTTATCGCGAGATCAGATGAACGAGAGGGAGATTAAAGAAAAGACAGACATGTTGGCTGGAGTGACTTGGAGCACGTGTTAATAAATAAGTATAAAGCAAACTAAAGGACTGCTTATTTAAACAACACAACATTTTGGCGACGAGGAGAACGTTTGTCAAGAACCCAGAGGCAAAGAAGGACTTCTGAGACAGAACCATGTCAGATAACGATCAGCAAGCTGCTGCCGGAGCTGCACCTGCACCGAGTCATGCTCAACTGGCCCCGCCGCTCCCGCTGAACCTCGGAGCATCTGACTTATTCACGGAGTATAAACTGTGGAAGGACTCTTACAGCTTCTTTGAAGTTGCAAGTGGAACAATTCATGCACAAGATTTGGTGAGGAGAGCCACTCTACTGCATTGTATTGGAGCGCCGACACAGAGGATTTTCGCCAATTTACCTGGAGAAAAAGGTACACATGCTCAGGCTGTTGCCGCGCTAGACGCATATTTTACTCCGCGAAGAAATATAGTCCTAGAGAGACACAAGTTCAGACAGAGAGCTCAGTGCCCTGAAGAGACAGTGGATGCTTTTGTGAATGCACTAAGAGAACTGTCAAAATCATGTGACTTTGGCACGCTGGAGAACGACATGATACGTGATCAGATTGTGGAGAAATGTGTCATGAAAAAGCTTCGTGATAAACTGTTGCAGGAAGACGGGCTAAGTTTAGACAAAGCATTGTCTACAGCTAGAGCCTTTGAAGCAGCACATGCAGAAGCTAAATTTTTCACGGAGGGAGCTGGTCACAGAGTGAAGGAAAACCAAGTTCATTTCACAAAGAAGTGCGCAGCTGGAGACCGTAAAACAGGAAGAAGAAGTGAACGGAGCCAAGAGAAAGCCAACAGCGACACCTGTTGTTACAGATGTGGAAAGGACACACACACTTCAGAAGAATGTGGAGCAAAGACAGCAACGTGCCTCTTTTGTCAGAAAACAGGACATTATGCACGCATGTGTTTCAAGAAGAAAAATAAAATACAAACAGAAAAGGGCAGTGATAAATTTACAGAAAAAAAGAAAAAGATGAAACCAGTGAGAGCAGTAATACAGGATACTGCAGATTCAGAATCAGATTCTGATGAATTTGTCCATGCTGTTGATCCTGAAGGTACTGAAACAATCAAAGTAAATGGACAATGGTTGAAAATGGTCATAGATACAGGAAGTGGAAAAAACTTCATAGGAGAGGATTTATATAAAAGAACACTTTCTGCTAAAAATAAACTAAAATCAACGAAGAAGAGGTTTTATGCTTATGCACAGACTACTCCACTTAAATGTGTGGGTTATTTTGAAGCAGAAATGAGGTGGAAAAACAATGTTATTACAGATAACATCTATGTGATAGAAGGGAATGTAGAAGCACTGCTAGGCAGAAAAACAAGCTTTGCATTAAATATACTGAACACAGGAGAAAAAGTAAACACAGTAGAGCAAATAGACAGGTTTGACAAGCTTGTTAAAGAGTACCCAGTACTATTTAAAGGACTTGGACAAATTAAAGGTTACAGCCATAAGGTTACAGTCGATGAAAAAGTCCCGCCTGTAGCTCAAGGTTTAAGGAGAGTCCCTTATCCCATGTTAGAAGCTGTGAACCAGGAGCTAGATAAGATGCTAGAACAAGGTATTATAGAGGAGGTAAATGAAGGATCAGAATGGGTTTCTAATATCCTTATTGTACCCAAGAAAGACACAAAAGAAGTGAGGCTATGCGTAGACCTTAGGGAGGTGAATAGAGCAGTGATCAGAGAAAGACACCCAGTACCAACAGTAGACAGCATCTTACAGGCAGTGCAGGGAGCAAAAGTGTTTGCTAAGCTAGATGCACGGAAAGGATTTTGGCAATGTGATTTAGCCACAGAGTCCAGACACCTGACGACATTCATCACACATAGAGGGTGCTACCGCTTCAGAAAAGTCCCTTTTGGATTATCAAGTGCACCAGAAGCCTACCAGAAGGCTATGGACTCTATGTTATGTGGAATGCCTGGTACCGTTTGCTACATGGATGATGTAGTAGAATGCCTGGTACCGTTTGCTACATGGATGATGTAGTAATCTTCGGAGAGGATGAAGAACAACTTGAACAGAGACTGAAAAAAGTATTTCAGAGATTTGTAGACAGAGGTCTAACACTCAACAAAGACAAGTGTATTTTTGGGTTACAAGAAATTGAGATACTTGGACATGTGATCACCAACACAGGAATTAAACCAGACCCAAGAAAGGTTGAAGCCATCTACAAAGCACCAAGACCCGAAAATGTTCAACAACTTCGCTCATTCCTAGGTACTTGTGGATTTCTGATGAAATTCATACCAAACTATGCAAACTTATCAGAACCACTAAGGAAGCTGACTAGAAAAGAACAAGCGTGGGAGTGGACAAGTGAAACAGAAAGATCATTCCAAGCAATGAAAGAAGCATTGGTGAGTGAGCCATGCCTGGCCTACTTTAAATTAGATGTACCCACAGTAGTTATTACTGATGCTAGTCCAGTAGGATTAGGTGCAGTTTTACTACAGACCCAATCAGATGGACAGAACAAACCAGTAGCCTATGCAAGCCGTTCATTGACCCCAACAGAACGTCGTTATTCTCAGATAGAACGTGAGGCTTTAGGATGTGTATGGGCTGTGGAACATTTTAGAACATACTTGTGGGGGGCCAAGTTTACTCTGCAAACTGACCATAAACCCCTCATATACATGTTCAACCCAGAGAAGGCTACACTGTCACCACCACGAATACAGAGACTCGGTTTGAGACTACAACCATATGATTATAAAATAGAACACATTGTCGGAAAGTCCAACGTAGCTGATTCACTTTCACGACTTCCTTTACCAGAGACAGAGAACAATGAGTATGTGGAAACATATGTGGACAGAGTACTGACAGTAACGATGCATGAAGTGCAAGCCATGAACCTTGAGGACATCAAACAGAAAATGACAGAGGACAACACAATGAAACAACTGAAGATGATTGTGGAAACAGGAAAATGGCCGAACCCAGTTCCATCTGAGTTGCAGCCTTACAACAGATGTGCTGGAGAGTTCAGCATATATAACGGACTTGTGCTGAGAGGACACAGGATAGTGCTACCAAGAACGATGGTGAAACAAGCACTGGAAATTGGACACGAAACTCACCAAGGAGTGGTTCGTACAAAACAATATCTGAGGAGCAAATTTTACTGGCCTAACATGGACTTGGATGTTGAGAGACTAATCAGAAACTGCTCCGCTTGTGTGCTCAATCAACCACTTCATGAAGATCAACCCCTTCAACCGCTAGAGTTACCACCAAGACCATGGACAAAGATAGGAATTGATCTGGTAGGTCCTATCCAAAACCAATATGTGTTAACTGTGATAGACTATTACACTTCCTTCCCGGAAGCTGTAGTTGTTCCAGACATTTCCTCAGCTACTGTCATTTCAGAACTGACCAAAATATTCGCAAGATTTGGTTATCCCCTAGAGGCTGTTACTGATAATGGTAGACAGTTTGTGGGACAGTTATTTGAACTATTTCTCAAGTCATGTGGAATAAAACACATCAGAGCATCACCTTATTATCCAAAGAGCAATGGAAAAATTGAGAGGTTTCACAGATACTTGAAGAAAGCCTTCAGAACAACTGAATGCACAAGAAAAAAATGGCAGGAAGAACTTCCAAAAATCTTAATGGCATACCGATCAACACCACACAGAGCGTCAGGAGAAACACCAGCTATGCTCATGTTTGGAAGAGAGATCCGCACAAAGTGTCCCAACATGGAGGTGGAATGTGGATTTCCAAATGGCACAGAGAAAACAATAAACATCAGAAACCATCACGATGAATACAAAACCAAAATGAAAGAGTATGCTGATAAAACCAACAGAGCAAAAGACCACAACTTTAAGGT
The DNA here is from genome assembly GCA_038048925.1 of Garcialebias charrua. NCBI lineage: Eukaryota > Metazoa > Chordata > Actinopteri > Cyprinodontiformes > Rivulidae > Garcialebias > Garcialebias charrua. The sequence continues at coordinate 25,627 of JBBPBX010035340.1, forward strand.
TGGTGATGTAGTTTACATTGCTAGTATGGAGAGTGGAAAGCTGGACACCACATTCAAAGACATTCGATATGTGATATTGAGAAATACCGCTGATAATGCCTTTGAACTGGTCAACACAGAAGATGGATCAAGAGTGATCAGAAATGTTAAACATCTTCGACACACACCTGTGGTACTTGACTTTGATACTTTTGAAACTCCTTTGGAACACAACACCCAAATCAACGACACAACTGTGGAGGAGCCGATTGCTGAGACCACTTCATCAGATGAGATCCCACCAGAACCCAACCCACCTGTATCTGAGGTCATCACTACGAGGAAGGGCCGTGTCATCAGAAAGCCCATCAGATACAGAGAGACTTGAAATAAATAAATAAACTAACTAAGAGAAAATAAATGTTACAGTTTAGTAGAATAGAAATTGTTTTGATTTCTATGTTAAAAAAAAAAAAAAATACTGTACTGTATATATATTTTTGTGTTGCAGATAGGTTTTGTTCTAAACAAGGAGGAAAATGTAGTGTAGTAACGTTAATGTGTTATCGCGAGATCAGATGAACGAGAGGGAGATTAAAGAAAAGACAGACATGTTGGCTGGAGTGACTTGGAGCACGTGTTAATAAATAAGTATAAAGCAAACTAAAGGACTGCTTATTTAAACAACACAACATTGTATATCATTGTTTGGGTAATACATGTACTCAGAAGTCTGGAGGGGGGTGGGGGTTCAATTACCGGTTAGACGAGGGATGGAGGGGTGTTAAACCCTGAAATGAAAACAAGACCTACTAGTGATTTTTTTTTTTTAAGTTTCAGACAAAGTTTCTTTGTAAATAGAAAAGTGATTCATACTGTGATAGGCCCACGGCATGGAGAGTGAACTGAAACTGTGGAACAGCAGAACCCTGACCCATAATGTCTACTTTTCCATAGATGGACATTCACTCTTTCTTTAAGAGAAGGCTCACAGACACGTTCAGGTAAGGAAACATAAAACAACCCCACTGAGCAGCCTAGTAACCCAATATTTAAAAAAATTAATGGAAATATAATGTTGAGTGTAAAGTGACCTGTACACACACAGAGAGAGAGAGAGAGAGAGAGAGAGAGAGAGAGAGAGAGAGAATAAGGAGAGAGCTGTAGGAAGAAGGGTGACACTTTCTCTACTCCCTTCCACTATATTTATTTATCCGCTCATTCTCAATCAGTTCATCTGGACAGTTTCTTTTTAGTAGAAACGTTTCACCCTCACTCCAGAGGGCTTCGTCAGTCAGAGTAGTCCAAAGCAAACTGAAGCTACCCCACCAAGTAAACAACTTAAGTGGACCAACCAGTTTGCTGTAGCCAAGATGGTTTCTGGGGGCTTGTCCCTCGTCGACTCCTCCCAGGCAGGCAGACATGTCCAAAGTGGTTCAAGACAAGAAAGTTCATTCTCAATAGTCCAGGTATCAAATCCGCTCATTCTCAATCAGTTCATCTGGACAGTTTCTTTTTAGTAGAAACGTTTCACCCTCACTCCAGAGAACCACTTTGGACATGTCTGCCTGCCTGGGAGGAGTCGACGAGGGACAGGACAGCCCCCAGAAACCATCTTGGCTACAGCAAACTGGTTGGTCCACTTAAGTTGTTTACTTGGTGGGGTAACTTCAGGGTGCTTGGGACTACTCTGACTGACGAAGCCCTCTGGAGTGAGGGTGAAACGTTTCTACTAAAAAGAAACTGTCCAGATGAACTGATTGAGAATGAGCGGATTTGATACCTGGACTAGTGAGAATGAACTTTCTTATATTTATTTATATTTCTTTAGCTCTCGTTAAAGTGTGGCACACCAACAACAACAACTTATTCACTCTTTAATGATCAGAATCAGTCACCGAAGTAGAATCTGTTCATTACAAGGAGTTTTTTATCATAACACATGAATATTCATCTGAATGAAGAGACCAAAGTTGTCTCTGAAGTTTTATTACAAAAATAATCAAACTAAAATCAACAACAATAATAAACAAATGATAACAATGAACCAATCAAGGCTTAATTCTCGTATCTAAGGCAAAATTGACTCTTTGAGCAGGAATTACAGTATTTCAGTTTTATACGCACATGAATTTAGAAAAAAGTTCGACTATTTTAATAAATAGTTACTTTGGATTTTTGTTGGAAAGACGTTGTTTAATCTGATCAGATAAAGTCATTTATTATCACTGCAAGCCAGGAAATGATTTACAAAGTTACATCAGCTTAAAATAGCATAACCAGACCAAGGCATCATGTCACCAGGTTCTGCTTCTTACAGGGTCAGTGTTGAAGGCACCAGGTCACTCTTCTTTCTGGGGTTATCTGGTGGATCTGACCAGAGACACAATAAGGAGGACTCGCCGGGAACTACCCAAGGTAGCTGACCATCACTGTGACAGCTTCAGGGGTCTGAGGGCAACAGCTGATGAGAAGGTACACCGTCCATCTGTACCTTCTGCACGTTTGGACTTCAAGCCAAGAAGATGAGTCTTGCAGTGGAAAAAGGCTTCATCTTCTGCAGTTATTTACTTCTAACAATTGTAGCTGAGCGACATTTTTATCTGCTCAGGAGTTGAACGAGTGGAACTTGGCGTGATTTCTCGGATGTGGTCCACAGATGAACATCTTCCAGTTCGGGGCCGGAGACGATCTGCTCAGCTCGGGGGTCCAAAGAGAACTGCTTTTTACCCAAAGGATCTTTGTGCAAAACAACAGCTCTGAGGAGATTGTTGAGACTAATAGGGAACACTGTGACTCCCCTCTGAAGAAAACAGCTTCAGCTCAAAGACTGCTCATGACAGGGGCCTCTGAAGGAATAATCACTTTCTGAAAAACAGAACAGAGATATGTTATCCGCATTGTAATATTTCACATGATTTCATTATAATGATTGAAAACAACACTCAAAATTAAAGCTGCAAGCATCATTGAGGCCCTCGCAGCAAAGTGCCACTCTGGCCTCATTGTGGTGACCGCGGGAACTCCAGCTAATCTGCCCAGTCGCTATCTCGAACGCTCTCATGCCTATCCCGCACCCGTTTGCAAAGGTGCGCATTTGCCAAATCTTCTAAATCACCTGCAAACTCAGGAGCTCCAGCAACACCTCCCGGTCGCAATGGTGAACGCTCCCATTCCGTTCCCGCACGCGTCCACCAGAATGCGCCCTCCACCCATATCAGTACGAGTCCAGCTGCAAGCCTTCCAAGTTTGGCTGAAATGCAACTTTCCAGACAGGAGTTTTTGGTATTTCCTGTTTTGTGGTGAATGTTTAATGAGCACTTCCATTAGGCTTTTCAACATGTCATGTGTGGTAGTCAACAGTTAGCAAATACAGTGTTAGTCTTATATGTTACACAGGACAAAGCTGGAAGAGTCACCCAATAATTCTGAGTTTCTTGTGTGAGTGGGCGAGGCTTAAGTGATGTCATGGATCTACAATACCAATTTGTCTCGAAGTGCTCATTGATCTAGTACAAAAAAATCTGGTGCAGATAGGATTATGTATGACCAAGGGCGCACTGGAGTAAAATTTTCAACCACAATACCAATGTGTATAAGTGCTCACTGATGAAGTACAATAAATCTGATACAGATTGTTTGAAGTATCACTGATCTGTAACTGTCGGAGTAATGTAGGGGGCACACTGGAGTCAAATGTTATATAACCATACCAATGTGTTTATAAGTTCCCACAGATTATGCACAATACATCTGGAACAGATCGGATGGTCTATAATTGACATATAACAGTTTGAATTATGTAGGGGGCGCACTGGATTCAAAAGTGAAATAACAACAGAAATGTGTACAGAAGTGCTCACTGATGATATACAATAAATGTGGTGCATATTGGATGATATATCACTGACCTGTAAGTGTTGGAATAATTTAGGGGGCGCACTGGAGTGAAATTTTAAACAACAATACCAATGTGTGTAGAAGTGCTGACAGATGACGCCCAATAAATCTGGAACAGATCAGATGATCTATCACTGAGATATAACAGTTTGAATAATGTAGGGGGTGCACTTGAGTCATATGTTAAACCACAATATAAATGTGTGTAGAAGTGATCAGTTCATTCAACCTTTATTTATACAGGCTAGCCTCTTTGAGTCACGGGGACTCATTTACAGGAGGGACCTGTCTCACTCACACCAAACAACCATCCACTCTCACACTCACACCTAGGGTCAATTTAGAGTCACCAATCAGCCTAACAAGCATGTTTTTTGGTCTGTGGGAGGAAACCGGAGTACCCGGAGGAAACCCACGCATGCACGGGGAGAACATGCAAACTCCACCCAGAAAGGCCCCCGGGATTTGAACCGGCAACCTTCTCGCTGAGAGGCAGCAGCTCTACCAGTTGTGCCACCGTGCTGATCAGTGATGAAGCACACTAAATCTCGTCCAGATCGGATGATGTATCAGTGAGCTATAACTTTAGTAATATTATGAGGGCGCTGTGGAGAATATTGGCCACTTATCATGGATGCCTGTTGACGTGGTAGATATTGATCGATTGTAGCGATTTTGGTGCACCTCGGTTCAAATCTGTGGAATTTAGGGCTAAACGTATGGCGACGGCGTCACATCTGAGATCATCACGCCACCACGCCTACACCCTCCATCGAAAACTGTTTCTAATTTAAAGTAAGTCAGACCAACTTATTATAGGTCTTCTTACACAGGATTATCCTGATTAGTTCAAGGGTGTCAGAGAGGGAGCATTCCGAGTTAAAAAAAGTGACTTCCTGTTCTGAAGGGGCGGGGATTTGATGACATCACAACATTACACAAAAGATCGTCAGGCATCCAACACAGATGACTCTTGCCAAGTTTGGTGCATTTGTGAAAGTTATAGCGTTTTGAAATTTCATGGAGTGAAGCACAACTTTGAGGCCTGGCCACGCCCCTTTACCATAAACGAAAACGTAAGCTTTTAATAACTTTTACTGTCCAATGTGCTAAGGGCATATTAACCAAGTTTGAAGGCAATCCTTCCAAATCCCTAGGAGGAGTTTGTTAAAATCTGTAATTAGAAACGCCGGAAAATGAACCTTTGACCCAAAATGGCTGACTTCCTGTTGGCTTTGGACCAGGGCTCCAAGAGACTTTTTCGTAGGTCCTGAGAAGATACTGTACAGAAGTTCACCGAATCTCAGAATAATCGGTCAAATAATGGCTTGAGGCTGAGGTTTTAAAATATTCTAGGGGGCGCTGTGGAGGCTATTGGACAATTATCATGGATTCTTGTTCAAGGGGTGTGCAATGATCGATCATACTGATTTTGGTACTCCTCAGATCAAATATGTGGATTTTAGAACCGAACATATGGTGACAGTGTTACGTCTTACTTCGCCACGCCATTTGCTCCACCCGAAACGGTCAGGGTTGGAGAGCAAGTTACACCAACATGTCTTTGGTCATGAGACACACTGTCATGCTGATTATTTTACAGGGGTCCGATCGGGACCGTTCAACATAAAACTTGACACTTCATGTTGTCATGGGGCGTGGCTTAAGTGATGTCATGATTTGACCATTCAGTCCTGCAGGGGACCGGATGTGGATCAATCACCGAAGGTTTGATGTATTAGGCAGTTTTCATGTAGGTGCTATTAGCGTTTCGTTTTTCATGGCGAGATTTCCAAATTTGAGGTCTGGCCCCGCCCCTTCAGCCTGCTTCGAAACTAACCGTTTTGATAACTTTTTTGTCCCCCATGTCTTATGAAGAAACTGGTCACATTTGAAACCGATTGAGCGAAATCCCTAGGAGGAGTTTGTTCAAATGCGGAGGCTGCAGTAAATCGCCAAAAAGGTGTGTTAATTTGGACAGCATTCCAAAATGGCCGCCTTCCTATTTATCGTACAATGTTGGTGCCGAGGGTTTTCTGTGCATCTTGGTGAATTGGACAAGTGTACCAAATTTCATGCTTCTACGACAAACTAAGGCCAATGCGGAGGGTCTTTTGCAAATTCTAGGTGGCGCTCTTGAGCCGTTTCTGTTGCGATTTTTGCCACGCCGCCAAAATACGTAAATTTTCACCAGCCCTGATGCGGCTGCCAAATTTGGTGAGTTTTGGGATATGTAAAGGCACCTAAAGGCCAATTCGTTTGGCGGAAACAATTGCAGGTCGGGCCTGAACAGAGCGATTACACTAGGCCTTCACAGCGCTTTGCTGCTCAGGCCTAATGATTCATGTTCACACTTGTTAATCAAATAAAACAAACTTCATTAATGATTTGTTTTTCTTTCTTAGAAACAGAGGAAGAACAAGGTAAACATGTGTCAGACTGTAGCTGACTCTGTGTCCCTGACAAGAAATGTGTAGAAAAACATCAGACATTGAAGTCAGAGATAAATTTAAAGCACACGATTCATGGTGAGTCTGAAAGATGAATAAGGGTCGAGGGTCATAATGTGAGCAGTGCAACGTCGTGCTGCATGGTAATGGTAGAGCCCAGAC
>JBBPBX010035341.1:0-13583 GCA_038048925.1 Garcialebias charrua
TGAAATGAAACATTTTTCCTTTTCTCGTTTACCTGTTTTGAGCTGAATCTTGGGTTAGTCCTGGATTGATTGATAATTAATTTGAGATTGGGATTAATTTAACTTTACGTTTGTATGTGTGTGCGTGATTACCGGTACACATTTATGTGTATACATTTTTTGGCCTTGCATACTTTAAACTAGTTTGTGAGGTGCTTATAATTTTTTTTTTTTTTAATTTCCCCCCCCCCTTTTTATGATACTGGAGCCCTAGTTTAAAAGTTAGACAGGAGTTACCTCAGGCTTAACAGCGCAAGTACAGTAATATTTAACTTTTCTTTTGACTGATGTGCAACGCGCTGTTCCCGCACTGGCTTTGTTTATGTTTACACTAAACTTTTGTTTACATGAGGTGACGAACAGATGAGCAGGACTCTGCCCATACTCTGATTATCTGAGACTTTTTTTTTTTGGGGGGGGGGCTTTCTGGTTTTGTATTTAGGCACATAAATAATTGAAGTAGGCCTATCCATGTATAAAAATGGGTGAAATATATAATGTTTTCAATATATTATTTTGAACTATTAACATTTTTCCTCTTCTTGTATACCTGTTGACTATCTTGAATTGAATCTTGAATTGGTCTTGGACTGATTGAAGATTTAATTTAGGATTAGGATTAATTTAACTTTGTTTATATGTGTATGCGTGATCACACATCTATGTGTACATTTTTGGCCTTGCATGAGGTGCTTATACATTTTTTTTCCCTCTTATGATACTGGAGCACTAGTTTAAAAGTTAGACAGGAGACTTATTTTTAATTTCTATGGAGCTTGCTGCTTCTGTCTGTTGCAGCTGTCCAGGGTGGGAAAGGGAGGGGGGTCCATCACTGCCATTAATTTATATTTTCTTTCACTTTGCCAAGAACTGCACAGCCATCAACACATTAGACTGTATTACCTACCTTTCTTATACAAATTATTAGTAATATGAGTGGTCAGTTGGTGTTGTCAAGCTGGAACGTCAAAGGTTTGAACCACCCCGTCAAGAGAAGGAAGGTGCTCTCTCATTTAAAACAGTTAAATACAGGCATTGCTTTCCTGCAGGAGACTCACATTAGAAGTGACGATAGCAAACGATTACTGCAAACATGGCACGGGCAGAGTTTCCATTCCTCATTTCGAGCAAAGGCTCGGGGCGTCTCGATCCTCATCAGTCAAGACATTTCATTTGAACCTTTTCAAGTTAACTCAGATAAATATGGTCGTTTTGTGATTGTTTCCGGTAAATTGTACAACACACCAGTAGTGCTAGTTAACGTTTATGCCCCAAATACGGATGATGTTGGTTTCTTTGAGAAATTATTCTCACTGCTCCCGGACCTAAACACATACTCATTGATACTCAGTGGTGACTTGAATTGCTGGTTGGACCCAGTTTTGGACAGATCCTCTACAAACCCTGCCACAGCCAGCAGGTCGTCCCACACTATTCGTGCCTTTCTATCTAAGTATGGCCTGTGCGATGTATGGCGTTTTTTACACCCAGCTGAGAGAGAATATTCTTTTTTTTCTCATGTTCATCATTCATACTCGAGGATCGATTACTTTTTCATGGACAACAAACTTCTTCCCTCTGTCCGTGGCTGTGACTACCACAGTATTGTCATCTCAGACCATGCACCTGTCACTCTGTCTTTGTCCCTCCCTGACATTCCTATAAGGAGTAGACAGTGGAGATTCAATTCAACGTTACTGTCAAACAATGATTTTGTTACATTTATAGAAAAAGAAATAACCTTCTTTCTATCCATAAACAGAACTCCTGGGATCCCACTGTCAACAGTTTGGGATACCCTTAAGGCCTATCTTAGGGGACAAATCATTTCATATACCGCCCGGCTGAGGCAAAAATCTCAAAAAGAAAGAACTGATTTAGCCCAGCAGATAAAAGAAATTGATCAACAATACGCTCAAAACAAATGCCCTAATCTGTACAAAAAAAAGTAGAACTCAAAACTAAGTTTGATTTATTGTCTACATACTCAATAGAACAATCACTTTTGAAAAGTAAATCATCATTTTACATACATGGAGAAAAGTCAGGAAAACTACTGGCAAATCAGTTGAAGGGTGCCATGGCTAAACAAATCATCCCTAAGATCCAATTAGAGAACGGCACCACAACTCTAGATCATTTACAAATTAACAGAGCATTTAAGGACTTTTATTCCCATTTATATACTTCAGAATCCCAAACCAACAAGAATTTATCTTCTCAGTTTTTCGAAAGGACCAATATGCCAAAACTCACACCCAACCTGAAAGATGCACTGGAGATCCCAATATCCCTGACAGAAATTGTGTCAGCTGTATCGGTAATGCAGTCTGGCAAATGTCCGGGTCCTGACGGCTTCCCTGCTGAATTTTTTAAGAAATTTTCTTCATTACTTTCCCCACTCCTACACTCGGTTCTCTTAGAGTCATTTGACCAAGGATCCCTTCCGAAATCTTTCTTAGAGGCCTGCATTACCCTCATTGCAAAGAAAGGAAAAGACCCAACTCACTGTTCCTCTTATCGACCAATCTCCCTTTTAAATACAGACGCCAAAATTTTAGCCAAAGTTCTTGCTCAAAGGTTGGAAAAGATCCTTCCTTTCATCATATCAAAAGACCAGACTGGATTCATTAAAGCTGCAGTATGTAGCTTTTTTTATGAACATATTTCTTCACTCTGTCACTACCTCCTGACAGACTGATGTTAGCCAGGTAATCTCTGAAATTTTTTTAATAAAAATATTGTCCCCTTGCTTCTCCAGGTGGTAAATAAGCATTTCTAAAAAGAAAAGGTGACCCGCCATTTTCCAGCCAATAAAAACAGAGTTTGTAACCAGCCAATAAAAACAGAGCTTGAATTTGAATCAGCCAATAAAAACAGAGCTTGAATTTGAAATTCAACAGACCACAAGGGGGCAGAGCCACATATGGCTCTGAGGGGGAGGGATCAGAATGCTTTGCCTGTTGAAAATATTTCTAACTGCTGCAGTTCTACAGAAACTGCATACTGAACCTTTAAAGATAGGCACTCCTTTTTTAATATCAGACGCCTTTTGGACATTATTTATTCTCCTTCGGATACTGTTCCTGAGTGTGTTATTTCCCTTGATGCGGAGAAAGCATTTGATCGGGTTGAATGGGACTACTTGTTTAATGTTCTTGACAAATTTGGTTTTGGCCCCAATTTCATTACATGGGTGCAATTAATTTATTCACATCCCACCGCAACCATTCGTACCAACTCTCAGATATCAAAACCCTTCAGTCTACATCGAGGAACTCGCCAGGGATGCCCACTGAGCCCTTTGCTCTTTGACCTGGCAATTGAACCTCTTGCCACTGCTTTGCGGTCCTGTGACACAATTTCAGGAATCTGGAGAGGCGATATGGAGCACAAGGTCTCCCTTTATGCTGATGACCTTTTACTTTTCATTTCTCATCCGACTGACACGCTGCCCTCCGTTTTATCATTACTTGAGGAATTTGGAATAAATTCTGGTTACAAATTAAACCTGAGTAAAAGTGTAATTTTCCCTGTCAATACCCTGGCGCAGACTCTTGACTTTGGTAAATGGCCTCTTAAAATTGAGAAGACAAAATTCTCTTACCTGGGTGTTACAGTTACGAGGAGGTATAAAGATTTATATCAAGAAAACTTTGTCTCTCTGTTGAATCAGACAAAGCAGGCATTATCCCGATGGTCACCGCTTTCCATTTCCCTCATAGGCCGTATTAACTCAGTCAAGATGGTCACTTTACCTAAGTTTTTATATCTTTTTCAAAATATTCCTGTTTTTATCCCTGGTTCATTTTTTGTTCAGTTAGATTCCATCATTTCATCATATCTGTGGCAAGGAAAGCGTCCACGCTTAAATAAGACACTTCTCCAAAAAACTAAGGCCGCAGGCGGTCTTGCCCTTCCAAATTTCCGCTTTTATTATTGGGCAGCAAACTTGCACTGTCTAGCATTCTGGTCATTCTATTACAACAGGCCTGACAGCCCTGACTGGGTAGAGATGGAGTCACAGTGTTCTGGGAAATGGTCATCCGTGGCTTTCTTGGGATCCTCACTCCCGCTTCCACCACTTACAACTGTTATAAATCCAGTTATAAAACACTCACTAAAAATCTGGGCACAATTTCGTAAATATTTTGATTTCTCTAGTCTCTCTCTTTATAGTCCTATTATGTCTAACCAACTTTTCAAACCCTCATCTCAGGACTCTGTTTTTAAAGAATGGCAAAGAAGGGGTATAGTACGCTTCAATGACTTGTTTCTCAATAATACTTTAGCTTCATTTCAACAACTATGTGAAAAATTTAGTCTTCCCCAGTCCAATTTTTTTCGGTATCTCCAAATACGGCACTTTATCACTCTTCATTTGTCCAACCTCTCCATTTCAACTGATAGCAGTATTGTTGACACTATTCTTTCTTTAGACCCAAATAAAAAACAGTCCATTTCATTCATTTACAGTAAACTATTGGATTTGAAGCGTGCTTCCTCAGATAAAATCAAAGCTGCTTGGGAAGAGGATCTCGGCTCCTCTATTTCAGAGGACTCTTGGACCTCCATACTCAAACTGGTGAGCTCCAGCTCTCTCTGTGCTAGACACTGTCTAATACAATTTAAAGTGGTGCACAGAGCTCACATCTCTAAACTGAAATTGTCCTCTATGTATCCTGATGTCAGCCCATACTGTGTGAGATGCAAACATGCTGAAGCCTCTCTCTCCCATATGTTTTGGTTTTGCCCATCTCTGAACAAATATTGGCGGGAAATCTTTCAGACTTTATCACGTGTACTAGATACACGTCTGAACCCTGACCCACTGATTGCTCTGTTTGGTCTTGTAGAGGGCATGACAAACCTGAATAAAAACCAACAACATGTAATATCGTTCACCTCTCTCCTGGCCAGACGAGCTATTTTGCTTAGGTGGAAAGAACCGTCTCCACCCACTCACGCTCAGTGGTTGGCTGACATCATGTCCTGTTTAAAGCTGGAGAAAATCAGATTCACACTCCAACAGAAAGAGGGTAAATTTGAGAATGTTTGGGGACCTTTCCTGAATTTGTTCCAGTCTCTCTGACAACACAATTCACTCAGGTTAATGCAGTCTCTTGGCTATTTTACCTTCTATTTATTTTTTTCCCTTTTCTTTTGGCAGTGATTGGGTAGGGATTATTTTCTATGTTATTTTTTTGAATAATTTTTGTTTATTTTTTTTCCTTTAGTGTGGATTATAATGTACATGTTACAACTAAAATTGACTGTTGTTTTTTTGTTTGTTTGTTTTGTTATTGTTGTTGTTTGAAAAAAAAATGAAAAAATTCAATAAAAAGATCTTGAATTTGATATGTTCCTTCGTGCTCATCTGCTCACACAGACTCATGTTCGAGCTGCTGTTCGACATAATGTTTTTATGTTATTAGTGCTTAGTTTATTTTCAGTTGATGTTTTCTTAGTTCTTATCTTAGATCTTATTACTGATTTTATTTTACATTTTATTGTTGGATGTAACTTGGACTCCTGGCAAGAACCAGCGCAGACATGTTCCTGTTTTTACTTTTCTACATTTGCCGTATAATCTAGCTGTTTTTCTACTTTTGAACATATTTTTTTAAACCTGTTTAAAAAAATCTGTACGCCTCTTTTATTGTTGTCTATTGTTGTTGCTGTTGTCATCATTCTTTGTAGAAACCAGGTCTCTCTTGTAAATGAGTCATTGAGGCTCAATGGGATTAACATGCCTAAATAAAGGTTGAATTTAAAAAACTGGGACCCTTCATACATAATCTCGTTCCACTACCTGCATCACATGAGATGTGAATGACAAATAAAGAACCTTGAATCCTTGAATCCTTGAATTGACAGATGGCTTGCTGCAGCATCTGTAGTATTGTGGACTCTGTGCTGGTTCATTGTGGTGAAGAGGGAGCTGAGCTGTAAGGCAAAGCTCTCGGTTCACTGGTCAGTCTACATTCCTACCCTCACCTTTGGCCACAGACTCTGAGGTGTGACCAAAAGATTCAGATCACAGATACAAACCGTGTTTCTATCTATTTTCATTTCGAATTTTGAGCAAATTTTTGAAATCTCGCAAAAATGTAAATACAAATTAATGCGAAGCAGAAGTGTTTCCATCAACTGGCTTGATGCGCATCTACCGGGCCACGCACAGCGTCATTACGTCAGACGTCAGCGTCATTACGTCAGACGTCAGCGTTACGCATGTCTACAGTAAACAGGAAGTAGCGGTTGAAAACAGAACCCGACCACACATCTCGTCAAAATGGAGAGAATATTTCAGGTATGTGTTGCTATCGGGCAAGTTGTATTTATTCTGTCATGCCAACTAGTTTTAGCGATGTTACATGTTGTCCGGAGCGGAAACAGCTGATCAGTCACATGACGTAAATGTTCGCTATGGCAGAACTGAGTCGGCAAATCAGTTTCCATCTGTCGTTTTGCGCATCAGCTCAGTTTCGAAACCCCCAAAAACTACCTCAAGCGAGCGTATCAACTTTAGAGCAAATTAGAGGAAGTAACTCGAATTATGCCGTTTCCATTTAGCTTTTCTGATGCGATGCTTCAAAATGCGCATCTAGAAATCTTGATGGAAACACGGCTACAGACGGTTGAAATGAGTTTTCCCTGCAGGGCAGCTGGATTCTTCCATGGAGACAGGGTGAGAAGTTGAGAAATCTGGGAGAGACTCTTCTCGTCTACATCAAAAGGAGCCAGTTGATCTCGTTCAGTCATCTGGTAAGGATGCTTCTGGGTGCCTCCCTAGAGAGGTGCTTCAAACATTTTTGACTGGGAGGAGACCCCGGAGAAGAACCAGGACACGCTGGAGAGACTTTGTCTCTCTCTTGGCCTGGAAACTGCTCGGAGTCCTCTCAGAAGAGCTGGAAGAGGTGATTGTGGAAAGAGATACGTGGACCTCTCTGGTCAGTCTGCTGCCCCTGAGACCCGTCTTCAGAACAAGAGGAAGATAATGGATGGATGGATTACGGCTGTTTGAGCATGCAAGTAGTGGCAGCAGCAAATTGTCACTCTTCTTGATGCGATTTGTGGAAAAATGAATCCGAGTGCAGACTGACACAAGTAAGTCTAGAAACTAAAGATGTATTGATCAAAATGAAAATTAAAATGGTATAAAATCAAAAGTGTGGCATTGCAGCAACAACCTATAAGACGTCAATATGAAACTTGAGGAGCCACTGAGGAGAACCCAAACAGTGATGAAGCACACAATGGCCGACTGTGGACCGAACGGTTGAATGAGCATGACCATCAGGGATCAGGTGTAAATGGACTGACTGAGAAAACATAGTGAGTGACGTAAAGAGGCCGATGGCATCGACGAGACAAACGGAACACACGGAACAATCAGAAACACAAGACAAAATATGAAAATTCAATAAACACAAAATGATTTCAAGAATTAACGGATGATCAGCAGGAATAACTTAGTGTCAGGAGTGGTTGTTGTTTGGGCAGATGTTCACCCAAGAATATAAACTAACTGACCAAACACAAAATGTGATGCTTGGATGGATCGCTCAAAAACTTGTGGGTCACATAAAGTAGATGTGTGTGATAAGGATCATGTGAGAACACGGGAGACAGAAGAGTCCCACGGAGAGACATCTGTGACGGTGACTTGTCATTTCTTGAAAACAGGAAGAGGTTTAATTTAAAAATAATATGTGCATATTGTTCAGATGAACGTGTGACAATGGACTTCTCTTTCTGACTCCTTCATAATAAAAAAGAAGACATCAGTATTGATGAGAGGCAGATCAAGAGTCAGTCTTCTCTCCATCCAGGTTGTCTAAGTGCATGATCCAGATGAGATGATTCTGATCTGATCCCTGCTGCTTGATCAGTTTAACTCTGAAGGTTTTAAAAAGAATTGAGATGAGTAAAGAAGAAAAAGTGATAAACATGGATCAAACCCGACCGTCTCTCCACGTCTACATGAGGTCATATTCTGTGTGACTCTGTCAGACACGAACTGATCAGTTCAAGTTTGTCAAACTTTTTTCATTTTGTCCTACAGTCACAACAGTTTTTACTTCTGGTCCATTGTTCAGCTGCAATTTAAATTTAGTGCGACTCGTTTTAAGATGAAATTTCAAACTCACCTCGATGGAAAGTTTTTGGGTTTTCATCCCTGAAAAAAACAAAAACAAATATAAAACAAACAAACAAACAAACATCGGTTTAGAAAGTTAAAGACACAATTATTGATTTTAAAGTTCTGTGAGTGAGAGTGGCTGATGGTCTTATTTGTCTCTTTGTGATGGACAAGAGACATGTCCAGGTGTCCTACAGTGACTGCTGGACATGAACACCCCATGACCCAGAAAAGAAAAATGTGGATAGGATGAATGAATGAATGAATGAATGAATGAACAGATTCAATGAATGAATGTATAAATGGAAGGATGAATGGATGGCTGGATGGATGAATGAAGAGATTCAATGAATGAATGTGTAAACGGATGGATGGATGGATGAATGAACAGATTCAACAAATGAATGTATAAATGGATGGATGAATGGATGGATGAATGAACAGATTCAGTGAATGAATGTATAAATGAATAGATGGATGGATGAACCGATTCAATAAATGAATGTATAAATGGATGGATGAATGAAGAGATCCAATGAATGAATGTGTAAATGGATGGATGGATGGATGAATGAAGAGATTCAATGGATGAATGTGTAAATGGATGGATGAATGGATGGATGAATGAACAGATTCAGTGAATGAATTTGTAAACGGATGGATGAATGGATGGATGAATGAAGAGATTCAATGAATCAATGTGTAAATGGATGGATGAATGGATGAACAGATTCAGTGAATGGATGTATAAATGGATGGATGAATGGATGATGGATGAACAGATTCAGTGAATGAATGTATAAATGTATGGATGAATAGAAGGATGAATGAACAGATTCAGTGAATGAATGTGTAAATGGATGGATGGATGAATGGATGGATGGATGAACAGATTCAGTGAATGGATGTCTAAATGGATGGATGAATGGATGATGGATGAACAGATTCAGTGAATGAATGTATAAATGGATGGATGAATAGATGGATGGATGAACAGATACTGTGAATGAATGTATAAATGAATGGATGAATGGATGAATGAACATATTCAGTGAATGGATGTATAAATGGATGGATGAATGGATGATGGATTAACAGATTCAGTGAATGAATGTATAAATGGATGGATGAATGGATGGATGAATGAAGAGATTCAATGAATGAATGTGTAAATGGATGGATGAATGAAGAGATTCAATGAATGAATGTGTAAATGGATGGATGAATGGATGGATGAATGAACAGATTCAGTGAATGAATGTGTAAATGGATGGATGAATGGATGGATGAATGAAGAGATTCAATGAATCAATGTGTAAATGTATGGATGAATGGCTGAATGGATGAACAGATTCAGTGAATGGATGTATAAATTGATGGATGAATGGATGATGGATGAACAGATTCAGTGAATTAATGTATAAATGGATGGATGAATAGATGGATGGATGAACAGATTCAGTGAATTAATGTATAAATGGATGAATGAATAGATGGATGAATGAACAGATTCAGTGAATGAATGTGTAAATGGATGGATGGATGGATGAATGGATGGATGAATGAACAGATTCAGTGAATGGATGTGTAAATGGATGGTTGAATGGATGATGATGAACAGATTCAGTGAATGAATGTATAAATGGATGGATGAATAGATGGATGGATGAACAGATACTGTGAATGAATGTATAAATGAATGGATGAATGGATGAATGAACAGATTCAGTGAATGGATGTATAAATGAATGGATGAATGGATGATGGATGAACAGATTCAGTGAATGAATGTATAAATGAATGGATGAACAGATGGATGGAAGAACAGATTCCGTGAATGAATGTATAAATGGATGGATGGATGGATGGATGAACCGATTTAGTGAATGAATGTATTAATGGATGAATGGCTGGATGGATGAATAGATTCAGTGAATGAATGTATACATGGATGGATGAATGAATGGATGTATGAACAGATTCAGTGAATGGATGTATAAATGGATGGATGAACAGATTCAGTGAATGGATGTATAAATGGATGGATGGATGAATAGGTGGATGGATGAAAAGAATCAGTGAATGATGTATAAATGGATGGCTGAATGGATGGATGAATGAAGACATACAATGAATGAATGTGTAAATGGATGGATGAATGGATGGATGAATGAAGAGATTCAATGAATGAATGTGTAAATGGATGGATGAATGGATGGATGAATGAACAGATTCAGTGAATGAATGTGTAAATGGATGGATGAATGGATGGATGAATGAAGATATTCAATGAGTCAATGTGTAAATGGATGGATGAATGGATGGATGAACAGATTCAGTGAATGGATGTATAAATGGATGTATAAATGGATGGATGAATGAACAGATTCAGTGAATGAATGTATAAATGGATGGATGAACAGATTCAGTGAATGAATGTATAAATGGATGGATGATTGAACAGATTCAGTGAATGAATGTATACATGGATGGATGAATAGATGGATGGATGAACAGATTCAGTGGATGGATGTATAAATGGATGTATCAATGGATGGATGAATGGATTGATGAACAGATTCAGTGAATGAATGTATAAATGGATGGATGAATGGATGGATGAACAGATTCAGTGAATGAATGTATAAATGGATGGCTGAATGGATGGATGGATGAACAGATTCAGTGAATGAATGTATAAATGGATGGATGAATAGATGGATGGATGAACAGATTCAGTGAATGAATGTATAAATGTATGGATGAATAGATGGATGGATGACTGATTCAGTGAATGAATGTATAAATTGATGGATGAATGGATGGATGGATGGATGAACAGATTCAGTGAATGGATGTATAAATGGATGGATGAATAGATGGATGGATGAACAGATTCAGTGAATGGATGTATAAATGCATGGATGAATAGATGGATGGATGAACAGATTCAGTGAATGGATGTATAAATGGATGGATGAATGGATGGATGGATGAACAGATTCAGTGAATGAATGTATAAATGGATGGATGAATGGATGAATAGATGGATGGATGAACAGATTCAGTGAATGGATGTATTCATCTTTTTTTAATATCAATGCTGTGAATCCCAGTGTTTCTGCCTGTTTTTCCTGCTTTTGACCTTCATCTGGAGACAGATTGGGCCTGGCCGCGCTAAGAGCATATCAATGTGTTGAATAAACATGTCGTGTGTTGATAAAACATATCGTGTGTTGATAAAACATGTAATATGCTTTGTTTTGCTGCAGCTTTTGCACTCATTTCTCTTCTGGATGCCTGCAATACATACTTACGTTGTAATCGGTGGAAATTGATGCAATGTTAATAAAACTCCTTGATTCCTTGATTCCTTGATTCCTATAAATGTATGGAGGAATAGATGGATGGATGAACAGATTCAGTGAATGGATGTACAAATGGATGGATGAATAGATGGATGGATGACAGATTCAGTGAATGGATGAATAAATGGATGGATGAATAGATGGATGGATGACAGATTCAGTGAATGAATGTATAAATGGATGGATGTATAGATGGATGGATGACAGATTCAGTGAATGAATGTATAAATGGATGGATGAATAGATGGATGGAGGAATAGATGGATGGATGAATAGATTCAGTGAATGGATGTATAAATGGATGGATGAATTGATGAATAGATGAACAAACAGATTCAGTGGATGGATGTATAAATGGATGGATGAATGGATGGATGAATGAACAGATTCAGTGAATGAATGTGTAAACGGATGGATGAATGGATGGATGAATGAAGAGATTCAATGAATCAATGTGTAAATGGATGGATGAATGGATGAACAGATTCAGTGAATGGATGTATTAATGGATGGATTAATGGATGATGGATGAACAGATTCAGTGAATGAATGTATAAATGTATGGATGAATAGAAAGATGAATGAACAGATTCAGTGAATGAATGTGTAAATGGATGGATGGATGAATGGATGGATGGATGAACAGATTCAGTGAATGGATGTCTAAATGGATGGATGAATGGATGATGGATGAACAGATTCAGTGAATGAATGTATAAATGGATGGATGAATAGATGGATGGATGAACAGATACTGTGAATGAATGTATAAATGAATGGATGAATGGATGAATGAACATATTCAGTGAATGGATGTATAAATGGATGGATGAATGGATGATGGATTAACAGATTCAGTGAATGAATGTATAAATGGATGGATGAATGGATGGATGAATGAAGAGATTCAATGAATGAATGTGTAAATGGATGGATGAATGGATGGATGAATGAAGAGATTCAATGAATGAATGTGTAAATGGATGGATGAATGGATGGATGAATGAACAGATTCAGTGAATGAATGTGTAAATGGATGGATGAATGGATGGATGAATGAAGAGATTCAATGAATCAATGTGTAAATGGATGGATGAATGGCTGAATGGATGAACAGATTCAGTGAATGGATGTATAAATGGATGGATGAATGGATGATGGATGAACAGATTCAGTGAATTAATGTATAAATGGATGGATGAATAGATGGATGGATGAACAGATTCAGTGAATTAATGTATAAATTGATGAATGAATAGATGGATGAATGAACAGATTCAGTGAATGAATGTGTAAATGGATGGATGGATGGATGAATGGATGGATGAATGAACAGATTCAGTGAATGGATGTGTAAATGGATGGTTGAATGGATGATGATGAACAGATTCAGTGAATGAATGTATAAATGGATGGATGAATAGATGGATGGATGAACAGATACTGTGAATGAATGTATAAATGAATGGATGAATGGATGAATGAACAGATTCAGTGAATGGATGTATAAATGAATGGATGAATGGATGATGGATGAACAGATTCAGTGAATGAATGTATAAATGAATGGATGAACAGATGGATGGAAGAACAGATTCCGTGAATGAATGTATAAATGGATGGATGGATGGATGGATGAACCGATTTAGTGAATGAATGTATTAATGGATGAATGGCTGGATGGATGAATAGATTCAGTGAATGAATGTATACATGGATGGATGAATGAATGGATGTATGAACAGATTCAGTGAATGGATGTATAAATGGATGGATGAACAGATTCAGTGAATGGATGTATAAATGGATGGATGGATGAATAGGTGGATGGATGAAAAGAATCAGTGAATGATGTATAAATGGATGGCTGAATGGATGGATGAATGAAGACATACAATGAATGAATGTGTAAATGGATGGATGAATGGATGGATGAATGAAGAGATTCAATGAATGAATGTGTAAATGGATGGATGAATGGATGGATGAATGAACAGATTCAGTGAATGAATGTGTAAAAGGATGGATGA
>JBBPBX010035342.1:20083-32117 GCA_038048925.1 Garcialebias charrua
TGTTGGCTTGGGTTTCCTGAGGTATCCTTTAGTTATGCTGCTATAGGCTTAGACTGCTGGAGGATAAACTGGCCACATCTCTTTACTGCTACTGTCTTTACTTACTCTGCTCAACTTGTTTTGTATTTGTAATTACCATATTTTTTTCTATCCTTAACACGAGTTTTTGTCTTTCATGTACACCTGGACCTATATCTGGACTTGCCGTTCTGTGTTCGGTTGTCTCTCCTTCCTGTCCTCTCCAGCCCAACCGGTCAAAGCAGATGGCCGCTTGTCCAGAGCCTGGTTCTGCTGGAGGTTTCTTCATTTTAAACGGGAGTTTTTTTCCTTTCCACTGTTGCCATTGTGCTTGCTCAGAAAGAGAGAGACGCAACGAAGTGAAGATTCAATGTGTCTGCTGCTTCCTTAGATAGAGAACTTTACTAATTGGCTTTTCTATATATGTGAATGTTCTTGTGAAGTTCCCCGAGAGAACTTTGTTGTGATTTGACGCCATATAAATAAACTGAACTGAATTTAATTATTTGGTGGGAAACCATTTTCAAATCTCTGGACTATTATTATGCTTTGCTGTTTTAATTTTTTTTTTCTCTACAAGTACAGTATTGATTTTAGAGATGAGCAAAACCAAGAATTCATGAACCTATAACTGCTCTTCAATTTGCAGAAATATTTTGACAAAACATTTGATTATTTCAAGTGTTACCTGTCCATATGGGGGTACAAGATGAGTATGTCATTAATTCATCATAGAACATTCAATATCACATTTTCACTAAATATAGTTGAAGCATAATTCATCTGAGATGAGCTCTTTTCCATTTGTATAACTTCTTGTCTAATGCAGTTAGGAGTTAGATTTCAGGAAAATAAAGTGGAAAAGGTTAAGAGAAACTGAATATTCTCCTGAACATATGCAGCAACATGTTTAATAATGGTTCCTGATGAAGAATAACCCTAACTGTGTCCAGCAGTACTTCTGCTCTAAACCTTTTCACAACCCTGAACGCTAGATGTTAAATACCTCAATCATTTTGAAATGGTTAATTGAGAAGTATATTACTTGAACTGGTCAATGATTCTATAAATTTCTCACAAAGTAGTGGGACACAACTAATCTTTGCTTGTAATTACAAACTCGTTGGTAAAACCTTCTTTAATACACCATACTGACATCCTCATTTTAAGCCCGTTAAGCAGCAAATAGTACAGCGTTTCACAGCAGTATTCTTTACTTATTTTAATACATTTTCTAAAATATTTAGACAGTTTACTGATATCAAATCCTAGATATGTTGATCTTTTAAAGTATTAAAGAAGCTGGCAATTGAAAACAGTAAAATATTTATCCTTCGTAAAAAATGAAAAAAAAAATTGAAATAAAGTAAATACATTGTAAATTAAAGGGTTAATGGTATAAAGAAATGCCAATCTTTCCATAAAAATATTAATAACAGTTACAAAACTGCATTTTTGTAAAACAAAAACAAAAACAAAAAACTGATTTAATTTAAGCTGAAGATTGTTTTACAGCCAAAATGAAAAATAACCTTTGTACACTTTAGATTTTGTTCAAATTTTATAACAAAAATATTTTATTGATACGGTAAATTATATATTTTTCATTGATTTTAGGCAAATAAAATAGTGTTTTGTCTGTTGCAATGGTGTCACGTTTTAGTTCTTATCTGAATGTTTTTGATTGGTAATTGCGAGAACAACAGTCAGCTTGACGTGACAACAAAGGTCTAATAAACATACACACAAAAAATCACAATATGAACAGGATGTTCAGGTGATCAGAAGGGGTTCTGGAGGGACAGACTTTCTGGAAAGATAATCTTTGACACACTGAACTCTAAACCTGAATAAGGAACAAAAGCCTGAAGCTGTGTGAAGGTATCTGAACAGTGAGGTGCAGACAGACCTTAACTGAAACAGGCACTCTGTTGTCTCTGAAGGCCTGGAAGCTGAAGCTATATCACTACTTTTATTTACTTTTTATTTAATATGAATTTCATGGCAAATTACTGTTGGCTGTACCTTATCTGTAGTTTTTGTTTAAAACATGTCTCTTTTGAAAATGAGTCCTCGTGACTAACCTGTATAAATAAAAGTTGAATGAATGAAAACAGGGTGTCTAAAAGCATAAAGTCCAAAATTTACACTAAAAAGCTTATTCTGATAAACTACTATGTTTATCATGTGTCTAGCTGTTAAACTGGCTCAAACAAAAAAATAAGCAGCTCTGACATGTTGCCATTTTTTAAACTATCTGACCTCTCAAAGCAGAGAGTCCTATAAACTAACACTTGAAAATAAGTTTATCACATTCTAGATTCATATACTGTACTGTGCCCCACACGTCTGGAAATCACTCCCAACTTGTAAGAGCACATTTTGTTTTCACGTCATAAAAGGAAATGACAAAGCAATATTATTTGCCAGAGTGATATATGAGCTCCTCATCAGACGTCTGCGGTGGAGCACTGCTATGTTTTTTTTTTTTTGCTTCTCGCATGTCTTCTGTCGCTAAAAAGTTGTCAGTGAGCAATTACCCCGTAATTAAAGTCTGTCTTACCAAAGTACGTCAGCCACCAGGCCTGGAAGTCACACAGAGATCCCTCCGGATGGGTCTCACTCTGGGGAACGGACAAAAAGAAACGTTTTTTTTTTTTTTTTTAAATTAAACACCACGCAAATAAAAGCCACCATCTGTTTTAGTGTAACAAAAATCAACTCACCATGACGTACGCTACACTGTCGAAGAAAGCGGCCACAGTCAGGCTAAGAATCATCTTCTAAACCATGAAAGTTTAAGAAAAAGACAAGACAGGTTAGTTAACAACACTCAAGAGTGAAAATGCCACTGCATTTAAACTCACTCACGGAAAAAGGCAAATTGTAGCTCAACTGCTCACTGATGTGGTTGACAGCTCGTAGAAAAGACTTAACCGAAACTGAAGTTTTTATTTTATTTGCAATAAATACAGAATCTGCTCGCAACAGAATTTCTAAAACAGAGCTCCGCCAGTTTAATTATTCAGAAGCATTGGTTACAGACTGCAGCTGTGGTGGGCACACAAAGACAAACCCACGCGCACACACAGAGCCCGATTTCAATTTGTGTCTAGCAATGACCCTGCCAAGGCTACAGCGGAGGAAGAGGGTGAGGAAGAGGAGGGGGATGGGAAGACACAATAAGCCTGCAGGAGGGCCTTGAGAGCACTAAAGACTATTGACTGACAGATAACCTTTTGAAAGAGGATGCAAGTAAGGAGAGGGTTTATGTTGGAGAGGAGAAATGAGGAGAGGAGGTGGGGGATCAGGAGGAGGCAAGGTCGTTTTTAGCCGTGTGGTCCAGAGGTAATGGGATCCACCGGAAGCTCCTCACTAAGCTGTCATTTACTTCAGATTAGGAGGATAACGTGCAGCTCTGCTAAACCTAACAGACCTGCTGGACTGGCTTCAGAAAAAATCTTCCACAAGCTGCACACTCACAGCAGCACTCTTAGAAGAAAAAAAAATCCCAATGGATAAAAGAAGGAAAAGGAGGAGAAAAATTCCATAAATATTAAGTTTGTTTAAACTGGTTCATTTGAACAAGGGGTGGTGTGGGGGATCACAAGACGGCAGCCGCTATCACAGAATGACCATGAGCCAATTAGCTCCCCCAATTCATTAATCTGTGCATTTTAATTGGGTTCAATTATGCTGAGATTTGCCATGGCTAATTGAACGTATTTCCGGTGGAAATGAAGCAAACAGAAACGAGGAAGTGCAGTCGAAACGTACTGCGCCGAGTAAAGTCTGGATTTACCTGAGCCAAGGAGTGATACCGCCGAAGCAGCCAGATTACAAACAGCATGAAAAGGCTGGGTAGAGAGGAAATAAAAGCATACTGAGATTTACGCAACAAGGGCGACAGTTTCAGTGTTATACTTATTTTTCTAACACGTTATAAAAATGCATATACTGTATGTCCAATCTAACCAATCTATACAAAGGCAGGAATAATAAAATGATGCTACTATTCTTTAACATGTAAAGATCATTAAAGAACAACCAAAGACCTGTTAAAAACTATTTTTTGCTTTTAGGCTTTCCAAATGAGTAATATCAACATGACTATAACTTTGCCCATATTTATTTAGAGCACTCTATTTTTACAAGATTTCACACTCTAGTTCACAGTTACCACAGTGGTCAATACAGAGTGTAGCATGTGCACAACTCTGCAAACCACAGGCTTGATTAACACTGAAATTAGTCAAAACATCTCCAACAACAAATACTAGAATAACAATTTTTACTAGGGGTGTACCGATTTCAATTTTCTGGCCGATCACTGATTACCGATTTTTAGAAAGTCTGACCTGCCGATTCCGATTTTGGCCGATACCGATTTTCAGGTGTTAAAAGGTCAAAATGCACCCCAAATTTTCAGGATTTTCCAACCTTTTCTGAGGCAGATAAAATCGGTAGATAAAATCGGCTTCTCATTTAAAGATCGGCCGATCACCGATCTCCCCAAATTAAGGAAATCGGAGCCGATCGATCAGCCGGCCGATTTATCGGTGCATCCCTAATTTTTACTTGAATAAAAATACAAAAAAACAACAAAAAAAACTCAGCGCCATAGTGACTCAGTACAGCTGTTGCCTCTCAGGGCCAGTTTACACGGCGCGTATTTTGAGTGTAACCGCTACTTTCTCTTTGCGACTTTGCTTATCGCCTACACGACGCTGCTGGCCCCCCTCTTTGACTCCGATACTTTCCTGATCCTGCTCTCAAGGTGGAACTTTTTCGCTGACCCCCCGCTGATAATGTAAACATCTCCCGTGGAGCTTTTGTGTCAACCACATGCGCGCAGCCCGCATGCGCGGACAGTCTAGGGCAGGCTGACATTTCACGTGTCACGCTGCAAAATATAACAGTTTAACAATAATAAACAGTATTTATGTTGGCGTGGGAGATGTTTAAATTTATCTGAACTACAGTATCTATCTGGACTCGTTACATTTTTTAAACAGTGCGTAACGTGCTGTGAAAATGAAGACACCAGGGCTGTGTCTCAATTCATGAGCTGGGTCCTCATGAGTGCGCATTTGTCGGCCGCATACGTCATTGCCCCGCGCGGAGGACTGTCCCAATTCGAAGACTCCTCCTCATGCGGCCGAGGAATGCAGCCTACTTCCTGCCGAAATCCAAGGATGCATTCGTGAATCCTTCAAGACGGAGGCTATCCCAGAATTCGTAGCGCCAGCAGAGATTTCGCGGGGGGGTGGGACTTTCTGCGTGCAGGGGCAGGACTGCTGTGTGTTGTTGAGTCATCAGCTCGTTCAACCTCAGCGCAAGCTTGAATCTCATTAAAATTTAACTACAGAAACGACTAAAAAAATATTTTTTAGCTGAATATATATTAGTGTTTCTGAGTTTACTGTTTGTTAAGAACTGATTACAAATCAGCTTATTTTACACGTGCGTAGCAAGGATTTTCTGAGGGGCGATCTGTTAAAACTCAGAGTGGACCTATAAATTGCAAGCTGCCCAGTAGGTCACTGCGTTAAGCATTCGGTTTGCATGCAGATCCCTTTTTCAAAAGCTGGTTCGAATCTCACTCGGTACGGTTAAAACTTATTTTATTTACGTTTGTCTTTTATTGGATAAAAAAAAGGAGTTTCACAAACTCCTTTTTTAAAATCTCAGTCCTCTAAAACTTATTTTACGTTTGTCTTTTATTGGATAAAAAAAAGGAGTTTCACAAACTCCTTTTTTAAAATCTCAGTCCTCTAAAACTTATTTTACGTTTGTCTTTTATTGGATAAAAAAAAGGAGTTTCACAAACTCCTTTTTTTAAATCTCAGTCCTCATATTTTTATCCAATAAAAGACAAACGTAAAATAAGTTTTAACCGTACCGAGTGAGATTCGAACCAGCTTTTGAAAAAGGGATCTGCATGCAAACCGAATGCTTAACGCAGTGACCTACTGGGCAGCTTGCAATTTATAGGTCCACTCTGAGTTTTAACAGATCGCCCCTCAGAAAATCCTTGCTACGTACGTGTAAAATAAACTGATTTGTAATCAGTTCTTAACAGTAAACTCAGAAACACTAATATATATATACATGTATTCAGCTAACTAATATATTTTAGCTGTGTCCCTTCTCTTCCACACACACCGAGCGCGCACACAAGAACTTCCCACCCACTTCAAGAGAACGCCCCACCCACTTCAAGGCCGGCAAACCTGAAGGCTAGACCGTCCCATTTCAGTAATTTCGCTCTGCCCACCCAGCCTTGTGAGTGCGTGGCCTACTCGGCCCAGCTAGGCTGGGTCCTCATGAGGACGCAGCCCCTGAATTGAGACACAGCCCAGGTTTATTTTTTATTTATTTATTTATTCAGCACCACAAAGTTTACAACACAAACACTGAGAATTAAACTGAACACACTATTAAAACACGTGAACCGAACTGTAACTACGTTAATGAACTGGACTCTTGCTGTGTGTTCATCTGGACCCATCAGAACCTCAGAACCATCAGCCTGTTGGAACGACAGCTTCTCCACCTGGCAGAAATAAATAAATAAATAAAAAAAACTCTGTTGTTGTGTGATCAAAGTAAACACAAGCAAACATTATATTAAGAACGTTGATTTACCTGCTGTAAGTCAGCTGTTTATCACGGAGTAAAGTCCGGTTCTGGTCCACAGTCCACTCAGCGTCTGGTGTGCAGCTTGTTAGATGAAGCAGTCCCGCTTGGTGTCAAATCTGTCGACTCTTATCCAAAATCCAGCTTTAACTTATTGTTAACTTGTTGTTAGCTCAACTTTTAGCACAAAAGAAAGTAGCAGACTGCCAGCAGAGTGAGGCAGCACGCATGCGCAGTGGGTGAAGGTTCAGCAGCACGCATGCGCAGTGGGTGAAGGTTCAGCAGCACGCATGCGCAGTGGGTGTAAGGGGGGGCATGAGGGAGGGGGGAGATTCGAGCAGATCCGTGTCAGATCCGTGTCAACGCAAAACTTTTAAACTAATTAACATGCCCATAAGTTCCGTTTCCCCCACACAGTGTCCGTGTAAACAGGGCCTCAGTGAGAAGGTCGCCAGATCGAATCCCAGCCGCTTGCTCTGGGTGAAGTTTGCAAGTTTTTTCCTTCAAGTGTGGGTTTTCTCCAGGTACTCTCTGGTTTCCTCCCACACACCAAAAACATGCATGGTAGGCTGGTAACTCTAAATTATCCCTAGGTGTGAGTGAGTAACTTGTTTGTTTCTCTGTGATGTGTTGGACCTGTCCAGGGTGTCCCCCGCCTCTCACACAGACTGCTGGACATGGGCCCCAGGGACTACCGCAACGCAGAAAGGAAGTAACGGGTAAATACAATTCAGCTCAATTTAGTTTATTTGTATAGCGCCGTCACAACAGAAGTAGTCTCAGGGCACTGAACAGAAACATTCACATACATAAAAAGCCAATTAGTAAAAGTTTTCTATCCAAGGAAGGCAGCAGATTGTGTAATCTTCACTTTGTCACAGTCTCCCATCCTGAGCAAGCACGCTGGCAACAGTGGAAAGGAAAAACTCCCTTTTAACAGTAAGAAACCTCCAGCAGAACCAGGCTCAGGATGAGCGTATACTTTGACCAGCTTGGGGATAAAATGGATACTTGAATGAAAGAAAAGGGAAAATTGACTGCAAAAGCTAATGTTAAAGCTAATTGTTGCATCCATCCCTACACAATGTAACAGTGAGAAATATCATACACATCTAGGTTTTCCGCTATACTCATATGTCAGACAATGCTTGACTACAGTCACCAACTTTACACTTAGTAAAAGTTTTAATTTTACCTGTAACTTTTGTTGCATTTAAAGGTCCACTGACATGATTTTTTTACTATTCATAAAATTGCTCAAAATATATATATTTTATCATTTAAATTGTTCGTTTTTGCAAACAAAATGATAAATCACTTTAATTTTGCTTTAAAAGTGATTTTGAACTTCAAGCCGTGTTTAATCATGGGAAATCCGATTACACGCGAACGCACCATCTGTGACGTAGTGAGAGGCAGAGGGCTCTGGTCTCTTTAATAGTGGACAATTTAAAACCTGACAAATTTAGCAATCTATGTGAAGATTTGAGTGATTTGTCTTCATTTTGGGAAGCAGAAAATAGTTTTTTTTTCATTCAACCTTTATTTATACAGGCTAGCCTCGTTGAGCCACGGGGACTCATTTACAAGAGGGACCTGTTTCACTCACACCCAGGGTCAATTTTAGAGTTACCAATCAACCTAACATGCATGTTTTTGGACTGTGGGAGGAAACCGGAGCACCCGGAGAAAACCCACGCATGCACGGAGAGAACATGCAAACTCCACCCAGAAAGGCCCCCGGACCGGGATTTGAACCTTGGACCTTCTCGCTGAGAGGCAGCAGCTCTACCAGTTGCGCCACCGTGCTGCCCGTGGGTGATGGAACAAGAAACAACAGGATCTAATTTAGGTCTGATGCTGTATCAGACTTACCTTCATGACGAGCTGCTCACACGCGCACTGTGACAAGCCCAGAGCTCTGCCCGGTGTTACGTCACAGATGGTGCGTTCACGTGTAATCGGATTTCCCATGATTAAACACGGCTTGAAGTTCAAAATCACTTTTAAAGCAAAATTAAAGTGATTTATCATTTTGTTTGCAAAAATGAACATATTTAAATGATAAAAGATATATATTTTGAGCAATTTTATGAAAATTAAAAAATCATGTCAGTGGGGCTTTAAATGCTCCAAATAGGATATACCATTAAAACACTAGTAATATTTATGACAATTTCAACGAGTGCAGAATCTCAGAGAAAACAATTTCTTGTAAGGACCAACAGATGCCACCTTGCAATTTCTCTTTTAAACGATGGTCAGAAAGCTCATTATGCTACATGAGTGAACAAAGATTGAGGCAAGAATTAAGCAAGAGATTGGACACAGTTAAGATAAGACTAAAGATATTACATAAATCGGAGGCAGAACAGCACACAGCAGGTCCTGTACCTCGGCGTTTGCCTCGCTGCACTGCGATGGTACTAAAGTTTTTTACAACACAGACAAAACACTGTTCATTAGGAGTATCACAGATAATTTCTCTAATTTCCCTGAAGGAGCACACTGCTGCAAGAAGAATTCCTTTGGTTGCACTTTGTAACTTTGCACCTACTGATGTCCCTAAATTACACTCTTTGTTCCTTTACCGTCTGTGGCTTTAATTACAGCTGACATGAAACATGTTTACAGCTGTCAAAGCAAAAGCTCTAAAACTTCATAGCTGAGAACCTACAATTAACACGTAATTAGTTATAGCCATAAAATTCAGTTTATTCATTTATTCTGACTGGCAGACAATTTGAAATCAAAAGATGAAATGTTCTATGAGTTTTGGATCATAGGTTCACATTTTTCACTTGTCAAGAAAAAAAAAAACTAAATCTTCCAAGATTATGGGGATTTCTTTCAAAGGGCTCTTTCATAAAATAATTCCACAAAATAGGGGCACAGACGAGTCCATCCTTATCCTCTCTACAAATCACAGATAAAGTCAGCCATGTCACCCAAAAACAGGAGATTTCAGAAATGGAGGAGACAAGAGACGTGAAGCAGAACTCAGCTGTGCTGACGTGGAGCACAATTAAAGGTGTGATGGACATCTCTTTACGACTGTTTTCAAAGCATGATGAATCAACTCGGTTTAGCTATTCTTTTTGTGGTATACTGTTATTTGAAACAAAATACAAAAATGCTGTGCATTATCAGCAATATTTCCACAATAATAAATCTGTTCTCGTTTAATTTGACGGCCGGGTGCTCGCACGCTATTGTCATCAGTTTATCACATTACAGTATTGAGCAATGGCACCGCAACTTTTTCATGTCGGCCATTACGCCCCTGTTACCACATCACCAGTGTTACCCCTACCATTATACAAGCAGAGCGCCTCGCCCTGTCAACAGAACTGCAAACATGGAAGAGAGGAGCGCCCTGCCCAGGCAAGTAATGTCCAAAAAAAGTTGCAACCAAACGAAAAAGGTCACACTAATATTTTTGTCACGCATTAATATTTTTGTTGGACCGCCTTTATCTTTGATTACATCATGCATTCACTGTGGCATTGTTTCGATAAGCTTCTGCAATGTCACATGATCTATTTCCATCCAGTGTTGCGTTAATTTTTCACGAAGATCTTGCATTGATGACTAGACATGATGGGTGCATCACTTCACCTGCCTCTCTTCTTACCCTGATGCACCCATCACTCTGGAACAGGGTCAATCTGGACTCATCAGACCACATGACCTCCTTCCATTGCTCCAGAGTCCGATCTTTATGCTCCTGAGCTAATTGAAGCCTTTTGTTCCAGTTAGCCTCACTGGTTAGTGGTTTTCTTAAGACTACACAGCTGTTCAATCCCTTGAATTCCTTCACACTGTGCGTGTGGAAACGCTCTTACTTTCACTATTAAACACAGCCCTGAGTGCTACTGTTGTTTTTCTTCGATTTGATTTCACCAAACGTTTTAACTGATCGCCGATCACAATCATTCAGGATTTTTTTCTGGCCACATTTCTTCCTCAAAGACGATGAGTCCCCACTATCCTTCCAGTTTTTAGTAATGCGTTGGACAGTTCTTAACCCAATTTTAGTAGTTTCTACAATCTCCTTAGATGTTTTCTCTGCTTGATGCCAATGATCTGACTCTTCTCAAACAGACTGACATCTGTTCCACGACCACACCATGTGTTTTTCTACATGGTTGTTGAAGAAATGAGAAGCAACTCATTGCACCAGTTGGGGTTAGATAACTTGTTATCAGCTGAAAGAGAATCGCTCATGCAATAATTATCCAATAGGAGGCGCGTACCTATTTGCTTAGTTAAATCCAGGTGGCGTCTTATTTTTTGGCCAGGCAGTGTATATAAATTGCTGTTTTTGTATGACAACCCAGTGACAAGGAGGTTGGTGTTGATCATTAAGATTGTGTAAAAACGTATTGGGATTCTCTTTTAAGTTAATTTTTAATTTAAGTAACTGTCAAGTATATCTATTAATGCACTACTACTTACAGTGCATGCCCTTTTCACTTATCGCTTGTGAACAGGTTGAGTTTAGATTTGTAAAAATTTACAAATTTGCACTGTTCAAGTGTTGTCATTGTGTTAGAGAGAGTAAATGTCATGAATAAATTTGACATTAAACATAACCCAAGTTGAAGTGTTACATCATTTTCAGACCCCTTTTTGGCATCTACATTTGGTAGCAGGTCAAACTGACAAAGACCATGCAGAATAACGTAGTATTTTAATTCCACAGCACAGAAAGATATGTAGTCTCTGTAAGTAGGCCTAGGAAAAAAAAATATACATCTGTATCGGTATCGTTTATCGGCCAAATAAGTTTTAACATATTGGCATATCGGATATTGGCCAAAAATCCAATACTGTACTGTATCGTGCATCTCTAGTTAAAATTTATTTTCTTTTTTTCTAGACCGTCTTACAGACCAGTGAAGACATAACTAACATGTTGTGGCATATGTACATTCCTCTGGTAGTCAATGATTTTACTCCTTCAAAGCCCTTTTAAAGAAATACTGCTTGGAATATGTGTTGGGTGGACTATTTGGTGGACAATTAAACAATTTTGCTGTGGTGGTCTTATTTTTTAAAAGACTTGACTGAAGAGTGTCATGGAAAAAATAAAAGCATGTTAATCATTTTAAGGAGAGCGTGTTTTGGAGTCTTAACTTTCAAGTTTGTGCTCATTCCAACTACAAAAACACCATCCAAGAAGTTCTCTTGCACATACTTCATCTATAATAAACAATATCTGTTTAAAACTCTGGCAAAAAGGGCAGTCAGCGATATACGTTTCTTCAAGGAATAATGGACTTTTATTCTGAAAGCATCCTTGCTGATGTTTGTTGCCTGAAACATTGACAAAAAATGTTTAAAAAGTTTCTCCTCATCACACTAACCTTTGTGC
>JBBPBX010035343.1:0-32115 GCA_038048925.1 Garcialebias charrua
TGGTCAAGAAGAACCTCAGCAGCTGAGCCAGATGAAGCCAAAGCATAATCTCAGCAGCTAGTTCAGAGTGTCTGGTGAAGCCGATTTAGAACCTCAGCCAGAGTGTCTGATAAAGCCGAAGCAGAACCTCAACAGCCGAGCCTGAGGGTGTGATAAAGCCAAAGCAGAACCTCAGCAGCTGAGCCAGAGTGTCTGATGAAGCCAAAGCAGAACATGCGCAGCTGAGCCTGAGGGTGTGATGAAGCCGAATTAGAACTTCAGCAGCTGAGGAAGAGTGTCTGGTGAAGCCAAAGCAGAACCTCAGCAGCTGAGCATTAGTGTCCGATGAAACGGAAGCAATACCTCAGCAGCTGAGCCAGAGTGAAGCCGAATTAGAACCTCAGCGACTGAGCCAGGGCGTCTGATCAAGCCAAAGCAGAACCTCAGCAGCGGAGCCAAAGTGTCTGTTGAAGCCAAAGCAGAATCTCAGCAGCAAGTTCAGAGTGTTTGGTGAAACTGATGTAGAACCTCAGCAAAGAGTGTCTGGTGAAGCCGAAGCAGAACCTCAGCAGGTGAGCCAGAGTATCTGATGACAGCAGCTGAGGCAGAGTGTCTGATGAAGCCTCAGAAGCTGAGCCAGAGCGTCTGATGAAGCCAAAGCAGAACCTCAGCAGCTGAGCCAAAGTGTCTGTTGAAGCTGAAGCAGAACCTCAGCAGCTGAGCCAAAGTGTCTGATGAATCTCAGCAGCTGAGCCAAAGCATCTGATAAATCCGAAACAGCACCTCGGCAGCTGAGGCAGAACGTCTTATGAAGCCAAAGCAGAATCTCAGGAGCCGAGCCTGAGTGTCTGGTGAAGCCGATTTGGAACCTCAGCCAGAGTGTCTTGTAAAGCCGAATGGGATTCTCAGCAGATGAGCCAAAGCACAACCTGAACACCTTAGTCGGATAGTGTGATAAAGCTGAATTAGAACCTCAGCAGCTGAGGCATATTGTCTAATGAAGCAAAAGCAGAACCTGAGCAGCAGAGCCAGAGTGTCTGATGAAGCCAAAGCAGAACCTAAGCAGATGAGCCAGTGTGTGATGAAATCGAAGCAGAACCTCAGCAGCTGAGCCAAAGTGTCTGGTAAAGCCGAATTAGAACCTAAGCAGCTGAGCCAGAGCGTCTGATGAAGCCAAAGCAGAACCTCAGCAGCTGAGTCTGAGGGTCTGGTGAAGCCAAAGCAGAATCTCAGCAGCTGAGCCAGAGTTTCTGATGAAGCTGAAGCAGAACCTCAGCAGCTGAGGCATATTGTCTAATGAAGCAAAAGCAGAACCTGAGCAGCAGAGCCAGAGTGTCTGATGAAGCCAAAGCAGAACCTAAGCAGATGAGCCAGCGTCTGATGAAACCAAAGCAGAACCTCAGCAGCTGAGCCAAAGGGTCTGGTAAAGCCAAAGCAGAACCTCAGCAGCTGAGCCAGAGTTTCTGATGAAGCTGAAGCAGAACCTCAGCAGCTGAGGCATATTGTCTAATGAAGCAAAAGCAGAACCTGAGCAGCAGAGCCAGAGTGTCTGATGAAGCCAAAGCAGAACCTAAGCAGATGAGCCAGTGTGTGATGAAATCGAAGCAGAACCTCAGCAGCTGAGCCAAAGTGTCTGGTAAAGCCGAATTAGAACCTCAGCAGCTGAGCCAGAGTTTCTGATGAAGCTGAAGCAGAAGCTCAGCAGCTGTTGTGGCTCTGTGGTCAAGAAGAACCTCAGCAGCTGAGCCAGATGAAGCAAAAGCATTATCTCAGCAGATAGTTCAGAGTGTCTGGTGAAGCCGATTTAGAACCTCAGCCAGAGTTTCTGATAAAGCCGAAGCAGAACCTCAACAGCCGAGCCTAAGAGTGTGATAAAGCCAAAGCAGAACCTCAGCAGCTGAGCCAGAGTGTCTGATGAAGCCAAAGCAGAACATGCGCAGCTGAGCCTGAGGGTGTGATGAAGCCGAATTAGAACTTCAGCAGCTAGTTCAGAGTGTCTGGTGAAGCCGAATTAGAACCTCAGCGACTGAGCCAGAGCGTCTGATGAAGCCAAAGCAGAACCTCGGCAGCTGAGCTAGAGTGTCTGGTGAAGCCGATTTAGAACCTCAGCAGCTGAGGCAGGGTGTCTGATGAAGCCGAAGTAGAACCTCAGCAGCTAAGCTAAAGTGTCTGGTGAAGCCAAAGCAGGACCTCAGTAGCTGAGCCAGAGTGTCCGATGAAGCCGAAGTAGAACCTCAGCAGCTAAGCCAAAGTGTCTGATAAAGCTGAAGCAGAACCTCAGCGACTGAGCCAGAGCGTCTGATGAAGCCAAAGCAAAACCTCAGCAGCTGAGCTAGAGTGTCTGGTGAAGCCGATTTAAAACCTCAGCAGCTGAGGCAGGGTGTCTGATGAAGCCGAAGTAGAACCTCAGCAGCTAAGCCAAAGTGTCTGATAAAGCTGAAGCAGAATCTCAGCAGCTGAGCCAAAGCATCTAATAAAGCCAAAGCAGAACCTCAGCAGCTGAGACAGAGTATCTGGTGAAGCCGATTTAGAACCTCTGCAGCTAGTTCAGAGTGTCTGGTGAAGCCGAATTAGAACCTCAGCGACTGAGCCAGAGCGTCTGATGAAGCCAAAGCAAAACCTCGGCAGCTGAGCTAGAGTGTCTGGTGAAGCCGATTTAGAACCTCAGCAGCTGGGGCAGGGTGTCTGTTGAAGCCGAAGTAGAACCTCAGCAGCTAAGCCAAAGTGTCTGATAAAGCTGAAGCAGAATCTCAGCAGCTGAGCCAAAGCATCTGATAAAGCCAAAGCAGAACATGCTGCAGCTGAGCCAGAGTGTCTGGTGAAGCCGATTTTGAACTTCAGCCAGAGTGTCTGGTGAAGCGGAATTAGAACCACAGCAGCTGAGGCAGGGTGTCTGATTAAGCCGAAGAAGAACCTCTGCAGCCAGCCAGAGTGTCTGATAAAGCCAAAGCAGAATCTCAACAGCTGAGGCAGAGTGTCTGGTGAAGCCAAATCAGAACCTCAGCCAGAGTGTCTGGTGAAGCTGAATCGGAACCTCGGCAGCTTAGCCAGAGTGTCTGTGGTGAAGCCAATTTAGAACCTCAGCCAGAGTGTCTGTTGAAGCCAAAGCAGAATCTCAGCAGCTGAGCCAAAGTGTCTGTTGAAGCCAAAGCAGAACCGCAGCAGCTGAGCCAAAGTGTCTGATGAATCTCAGCAGCTGAGCCAAAGCATCTGATAAAGCCGAAACAGCACCTCGGCAGCTGAGCCAGAACGTCTTATGAAGCCAAAGCAGAATCTCAGCAGCCGAGCCTGAGGGTGTGATAAAGCCGAAGCAGAACCTCAGCAGCTGAGCCAAAGTGTCTGGTGAAGCCGAAGCAGAACCGCAGCAGCTGAGCCAAAGTGTCTGATGAATCTCAGCAGATGAGCCAAAGCACAACCTGAACACCATAGTCGGATAGTGTGATAAAGCCGAATTAGAACCTCAGCAGCTGAGGCATATTGTCTAATGAAGCAAAAGCAGAACTTGAGCAGCAGAGCCAGAGTGTCTGATGAAGCCAAAGCAGAACCTGAGCAGATGAGCCAGTGTGTGATGAAATCGAAGCAGAACCTCAGCAGCTGAGCCAAAGTGTCTGGTAAAGCCGAATTAGAACCTCAGCAGCTGAGCCAGAGCGTCTGATGAAGCCAAAGCAGAACCTCAGCAGCTGAGTCTGAGGGTCTGGTGAAGCCAAAGCAGAATATCAGCAGCTTAGCCAGAGTTTCTGATGAAGCTGAAGCAGAACCTCAGCAGCTGTTGTGGCTCTGTGGTCAAGAAGAACCTCAGCAGCTGAGCCAGATGAAGCCAAAGCATAATCTCAGCAGATAGTTCAGAGTGTCTGGTGAAGCCGATTTAGAACCTCAGCCAGAGTGTCTGATAAAGCCGAAGCAGAACCTCCAACAGCCGAGCCTGAGGGTGTGATAAAGCCAAAGCAGAACCTCAGCAGCTGAGCCAGAGTGTCTGATGAAGCCAAAGCAGAACATGCGCAGCTGAGCCTGAGGGTGTGATGAAGCCAAATTAGAACTTCAGCAGCTAGTTCAGAGTGTCTGGTGAAGCCGAATTAGAACCTCAGCGACTGAGCCAGAGCGTCTGATGAAGCCAAAGCAGAACCTCGGCAGCTGAGCTAGAGTGTCTGGTGAAGCCAAAGCAGAACCTCAGCAGCTGAGCCAGAGTGTCCGATGAAGCCGAAGCAATACCTCAGCAGCTGAGACAGAGTGTCTGGTGAAGCCGATTTAGAACCTCTGCAGCTAGTTCAGAGTGTCTGGTGAAGCCGAATTAGAACCTCTGCGACTGAGCCAGAGCGTCTGATGAAGCCAAAGCAAAACTTCGGCAGCTGAGCTAGAGTGTCTGGTGAAGCCGATTTAGAACCTCAGCAGCTGAGGCAGGGTGTCTGATGAAGCCGAAGTAGAACCTCAGCAGCTGAGGCAGAGTGTCTGGTGAAGCCAAAGCAGAACCTCAGCCAGAGTGTCTGGTGAAGCCGAATCGGAACCTCGGCAGCTTAGCCAGAGTGTCTGTGGTGAAGCCAATTTAGAACCTCAGCCAGAGTGTCTGTTGAAGCCAAAGCAGAATCTCAGCAGCTGAGCCAAAGTGTCTGTTGAAGCCAAAGCAGAATCTCAGCAGCTGAGGCAGAGTGTCTGGTGAAGCCGATTTAGAACCTCAGCCAGTGAGTCTAGTAAAGC
Organism: Garcialebias charrua; assembly: GCA_038048925.1. Classification (NCBI taxonomy): domain Eukaryota; kingdom Metazoa; phylum Chordata; class Actinopteri; order Cyprinodontiformes; family Rivulidae; genus Garcialebias; species Garcialebias charrua. The sequence goes on from JBBPBX010035343.1 coordinate 4,672, forward strand.
CGAATGGGATTCTCAGCAGATGAGCCAAAGTGTCTGATGAAGCCAAAGCAGAACCTGAGCAGCAGAGCCAGAGTGTCTGATGAAGCCAAAGCAGAACCTGAGCAGCTGAGCCAAAGTGTCTGGTAAAGCCGAATTAGAACCTCAGCAGCTGAGCCAGAGCGTCTGATGAAGCCAAAGCAGAATCTCAGCAGCTGTTGTGGCTCTGTGGTCAAGAAGAACCTCAGCAGCTGAGCCAGATGAAGCCAAAGCATAATCTCAGCAGCTAGTTCAGAGTGTCTGGTGAAGCCGATTTAGAACCTCAGCCAGAGTGTCTGATAAAGCCGAAGCAGAACCTCAACAGCCGAGCCTGAGGGTGTGATAAAGCCAAAGCAGAACCTCAGCAGCTGAGCCAGAGTGTCTGATGAAGCCAAAGCAGAACATGCGCAACTGAGCCTGAGGGTGTGATGAAGCCGAATTAGAACTTCAGCAGCTGAGGAAGAGTGTCTGGTGAAGCCAACGCAGAACCTCAGCAGCTGAGCATTAGTGTCCGATGAAGCCGAAGCAATACCTCAGCAGCTGAGCCAGAGTGTCTGGTGAAGCCGAATTAGAACCTCAGCGACTGAGCCAGGGCGTCTGATCAAGCGATAGCAGAACCTCGGCAGCTGAGCCAGAGTGTCTGGTGAAGCCGATATAGAACCTCAGCAGCTGAGGCAGGGTGTCTGATGAAGCCGAAGTAGAACCTCAGCAGCTGAGCCAAAGTGTCTGTTGAAGCCAAAGCAGAATCTCAGCAGCAAGTTCAGAGTGTTTGGTGAAACTGATGTAGAACCTCAGCAAAGAGTGTCTGGTGAAGCCGAAGCAGAACCTCAGCAGGTGAGCCAGAGTATCTGATGACAGCAGCGGAGGCAGAGTGTCTGATGAAGCCTCAGCAGCTGAGCCAGAGCGTCTTATGAAGCCAAAGCAGAACCTCAGCAGCTGAGCCAAAGTGTCTGTTGAAGCTGAAGCAGAACCTCAGCAGCTGAGCCAAAGTGTCTGGTGAAGCCGAAGCAGAACCGCAGCAGCTGAGCCAAAGTGTCTGATGAATCTCAGCAGCTGAGCCAAAGCATCTGATAAAGCTGAAACAGCACCTCGGCAGCTGAGCCAGAACGTCTTATGAAGCCAAAGCAGAATCTCAGGAGCCAAGCCTGAGTGTCTGGTGAAGCCGATTTGGAACCTCAGCCAGAGTGTCTTGTAAAGCCGAATGGGATTCTCAGCAGATGAGCCAAAGCAAAACCTGAACACCTTAGTCGGATAGTGTGATAAAGCCGAATTAGAACCTCAGCAGCTGAGGCATATTGTCTAATGAAGCAAAAGCAGAACCTGAGCAGCAGAGCCAGAGTGTCTGATGAAGCCAAAGCAGAACCTAAGCAGATGAGCCAGTGTGTGATGAAATCGAAGCAGAACCTCAGCAGCTAGTTCAGAGTGTCTGGTGAAACAAAGTAGAACTGCAGCAGATGATCCAGAGTGTCTGATGAAGCCAATGCATAATCTCAGCAGCAAGTTCAGAGTGTCTGGTGAAGCCGATTTAGAACATCAGCAGCTGAGCCAAAGTGTCAGATGAAGCTGAAGCAGAACCTCGGCAGCTGAGCCAAAGTGTCTGGTGAAGCCGAAGCAGAACCTCAGCAGCTGAGCCAAAGTGTCTGATGAATCTCAGCAGCTGAGCCAAAGCATCTGATAAAGCCGAAACAGCACCTCAGCAGAAGAGCCAGAACGTCTTATGAAGCCAAAGCAGAACCTGAACAGCTGAGCCAGAGTGTCTGGTGAAACTGATGTAGAACCTCAGCAGCTGAGGCAGAGTGTCTGATGAAGCCAAAGCAGAACCTCAGCAGCTGAGTCAGAGCATGTGATGAAGCCAAATCAGAACATCAGCAGCTGAGGCAGAGAGTCTGATGAAGCCGAAGCAGAACCTGAGCAGATGAGCCAGTGTGTGATGAAATCGAAGCAGAACCTCAGCAGCTGAGCCAAAGTGTCTGGTAAAGCCGAATTAGAACCTCAGCAGCTGAGCCAGAGCGTCTGATGAAGCCAAAGCAGAACCTCAGCAGCTGAGTCTGAGGGTCTGGTGAAGCCAAAGCAGAATCTCAGCAGCTGAGCCAGAGTTTCTGATGAAGCTGAAGCAGAACCTCAGCAGCTGAGGCATATTGTCTAATGAAGCAAAAGCAGAACCTGAGCAGCAGAGCCAGAGTGTCTGATGAAGCCAAAGCAGAACCTAAGCAGATGAGCCAGTGTGTGATGAAATCGAAGCAGAACCTCAGCAGCTGAGCCAAAGTGTCTGGTAAAGCCGAATTAGAACCTCAGCAGCTGAGCCAGAGTTTCTGATGAAGCTGAAGCAGAAGCTCAGCAGCTGTTGTGGCTCTGTGGTCAAGAAGAACCTCAGCAGCTGAGCCAGATGAAGCAAAAGCATTATCTCAGCAGATAGTTCAGAGTGTCTGGTGAAGCCGATTTAGAACCTCAGCCAGAGTTTCTGATAAAGCCGAAGCAGAACCTCAACAGCCGAGCCTAAGAGTGTGATAAAGCCAAAGCAGAACCTCAGCAGCTGAGCCAGAGTGTCTGATGAAGCCAAAGCAGAACATGCGCAGCTGAGCCTGAGGGTGTGATGAAGCCGAATTAGAACTTCAGCAGCTAGTTCAGAGTGTCTGGTGAAGCCGAATTAGAACCTCAGCAGCTGAGGCAGGGTGTCTGATGAAGCCAAAGCAGAACCTCGGCAGCTAGTTCAGAGTGTCTGGTGAAGCCGATTTAGAACCTCAGCAGCTGAGGCAGGGTGTCTGATGAAGCCGAAGTAGAACCTCAGCAGCTAAGCTAAAGTGTCTGGTGAAGCCAAAGCAGGACCTCAGTAGCTGAGCCAGAGTGTCCGATGAAGCCGAAGTAGAACCTCAGCAGCTGAGCCAAAGTGTCTGTTGAAGCTGAAGCAGAACCTCAGCAGCTGAGCCAAAGTGTCTGGTGAAGCCGAAGCAGAACCGCAGCAGCTGAGCCAAAGTGTCTGATGAATCTCAGCAGCTGAGCCAAAGCATCTGATAAAGCTGAAACAGCACCTCGGCAGCTGAGCCAGAACGTCTTATGAAGCCAAAGCAGAATCTCAGGAGCCAAGCCTGAGTGTCTGGTGAAGCCGATTTGGAACCTCAGCCAGAGTGTCTTGTAAAGCCGAATGGGATTCTCAGCAGATGAGCCAAAGCAAAACCTGAACACCTTAGTCGGATAGTGTGATAAAGCCGAATTAGAACCTCAGCAGCTGAGGCATATTGTCTAATGAAGCAAAAGCAGAACCTGAGCAGCAGAGCCAGAGTGTCTGATGAAGCCAAAGCAGAACCTAAGCAGATGAGCCAGTGTGTGATGAAATCGAAGCAGAACCTCAGCAGCTAGTTCAGAGTGTCTGGTGAAACAAAGTAGAACTGCAGCAGCTAGTTCAGAGTGTCTGGTGAAGCCGATTTAGAACATCAGCAGCTGAGCCAAAGTGTCAGATGAAGCTGAAGCAGAACCTCGGCAGCTGAGCCAAAGTGTCTGGTGAAGCCGAAGCAGAACCTCAGCAGCTGAGCCAAAGTGTCTGATGAATCTCAGCAGCTGAGCCAAAGCATCTGATAAAGCCGAAACAGCACCTCAGCAGAAGAGCCAGAACGTCTTATGAAGCCAAAGCAGAACCTGAACAGCTGAGCCAGAGTGTCTGGTGAAACTGATGTAGAACCTCAGCAGCTGAGGCAGAGTGTCTGATGAAGCCAAAGCAGAACCTCAGCAGCTGAGTCAGAGCATGTGATGAAGCCAAATCAGAACATCAGCAGCTGAGGCAGAGAGTCTGATGAAGCCGAAGCAGAACCTGAGCAGATGAGCCAGTGTGTGATGAAATCGAAGCAGAACCTCAGCAGCTGAGCCAAAGTGTCTGGTAAAGCCGAATTAGAACCTCAGCAGCTGAGCCAGAGCATCTGATGAAGCCAAAGCAGAACCTCAGCAGCTGAAGCAGAGTGTCTGATGAAGCCAAAGCAGAACATGCGCAGCTGAGCCTGAGGGTGTGATGAAGCCGAATTAGAACTTCAGCAGCTGAGGAGGAGTGTCTGGTGAAGCCAAAACAGAACCTCAGCAGCTGAGCCAGAGTGTCCGATGAAGCCGAAGCAATACCTCAGCAGCCGAGCCAGAGTGTCTGGTGAAGCCGATTTAGAACCTCAGCAGCTAGTTCAGAATGTCTGGTGAAGCCGATTTAGAACCTCAGCAGCTAGTTCAGAGTGTCTGGTGAAGCCAAAGCAGAACCTCAGCAGCTAGTTCAGAGTGTCTGATGAAGCCAAAGCAGAACCTCAGCAGCTAAGGCAGAGTGTCTGATGAAGCCAAAGCAGAACCTCAGCAGCTGAGGCAGAGTGTCTGATGAAGCCAAAGCAGAACCTCAGCAGCTGAGTCTTGAGGGTCTGGTGAAGCCAAAGCAGAACCTCAGCAGCTGAGCCAGAGTGTCTGATGAAGCCGAAGTAGAACCTCAATAGCTAAGCCAAAGTGTCTGTTGAAGCCAAAGCAGAATCACAGCAGCAAGTTCAGAGTGTTTGGTGAAGCCGAAGCAGAACCTCAGCAGGTGAGCCAGAGTATCTGATGACAGCAGCTGAGGCAGAGTGTCTGATGAAGCCTCAGCAGCTGAGCCAAAGTGTCTGATGAAGCTGAAGCAGAACCTCAGCAGCTGAGCCAAAGTGTCTGGTGAAGCCGAAGCAGAACCGCAGCAGCTGAGCAAAAATTGTCTGATGTATCTCAGCAGCTGAGCCAAAGCATCTGATTTAGAACCTCAGCCAGAGTGTCTGATAAAGCCAAAGCAGAACCTCAGCTTCTGAGACAGAGTGTCTGGTGAAGCCGATTTAGAACCTCTGCAGCTAGTTCAGAGTGTCTGGTGAAGCCGAATTAGAACCTCAGCGACTGAGCCAGAGCGTCTGATGAAGCCAAAGAAAAACCTCGGCAGCTGAGCTAGAGTGTCTGGTGAAGCCGATTTAGAACCTCAGCAGCTGAGGCAGGGTGTCTGATGAAGCCGAAGTAGAACCTCAGCAGCTAAGCCAAAGTGTCTGATAAAGCTCAAGCAGAATCTCAGCAGCTGAGCCAAAGCATCTGATAAAGCCAAAGCAGAACATGCTGCAGCTGAGCCTGAGTGTCTGGTGAAGCGGAATTAAAACCACAGCAGCTGAGGCAGGGTGTCTGATTAAGCCGAAGAAGAACCTCAGCAGCCAGCCAGAGTGTCTGATAAAGCCAAAGCAGAATCTCAGCAGCTGAGGCAGAGTGTCTGATGAAGCCAAAGCAGAACCTCAGCCAGAGTGTCTGGTGAAGCCGAATCGGAACCTCGGCAGCTTAGCCAGAGTGTCTGTGGTGAAGCCAATTTAGAACCTCAGCCAGAGTGTCTGTTGAAGCCAAAGCAGAATCTCAGCAGCTGAGCCAAAGTGTCTGTTGAAGCCAAAGCAGAACCTCAGCCAGAGTGTCTGTTGAAGCCAAAGCAGAATCTAAGCAGCTGAGCCAAAGTGTCTGTTGAAGCCAAAGCAGAATCTCAGCAGCTGAGGCAGAGTGTCTGGTGAAGCCGATTTAGAACCTCAGCCTGTGTGTCTAGTAAAGCCGAATGGGATTCTCAGCAGATGAGCCAAAGTGTCTGATGAAGCCAAAGCACAACCTGAACACGTTAGTCGGATAATGTGATAAAGCCGAATTAGAACCTGAGCAGCTGAGTCTGAGGGTCTGATGAAGCCGAAGCAGAACCTCAGCAGCTGGGCATTAGTGTCCGATGAAGCCGAAGCAATACCTCAGCAGCTGTGGCGGTGAAGCCGAATTAGAACCTCAGCGACTGAGCCAGAGTGTCTGGTGAAGCCGATATAGAACCTCAGCAGCTGAGGCAGGGCGTCTGATCAAGCGATAGCAGAACCTCGGCAGCTGAGCCAGAGTGTCTGGTGAAGCCGATATAGAACCTCAGCAGCTGAGGCAGGGTGTCTGATGAAGCCGAAGTAGAACCTCAGCAGCTGAGCCAAAGTGTCTGTTGAAGCCAAAGCAGAATCTCAGCAGCAAGTTCAGAGTGTTTGGTGAAACTGATGTAGAACCTCAGCAAAGAGTGTCTGGTGAAGCCGAAGCAGAACCTCAGCAGGTGAGCCAGAGTATCTGATGACAGCAGCTGAGGCAGAGTGTCTGATGAAGCCTCAGCAGCTGAGCCAGAGCGTCTGATGAAGCCAAAGCAGAACCTCAGCAGCTGAGCCAAAGTGTCTGATGAATCTCAGCAGCTGAGCCAACGCATCTGATAAAGCTGAAACAGCACCTCGGCACCTGAGTCAGAACGTCTTATGAAGCCAAAGCAGAATCTCAGGAGCCGAGCCTGAGTGTCTGGTGAAGCCGATTTGGAACCTCAGCCAGAGTGTCTTGTAAAGCCGAATGGGATTCTCAGCAGATGAGCCAAAGCACAACCTGAACACCATAGTCGGATAGTGTGATAAAGCCGAATTAGAACCTCAGCAGGTGAGGCATATTGTCTAATGAAGCAAAAGCAGAACCTGAGCAGCAGAGCCAGAGTGTCTGATGAAGCCAAAGCAGAACCTGAGCAGATGAGCCAGTGTGTGATGAAATCGAAGCAGAACCTCAGCAGCTGAGCCAAAGTGTCTGGTAAAGCCGAATTAGAACCTCAGCAGCTGAGCCAGAGCGTCTGATGAAGCCAAAGCAGAACCTCAGCAGCTGAGTCTGAGGGTCTGGTGAAGCCAAAGCAGAATCTCAGCAGCTGAGCCAGAGTTTCTGATGAAGCTGAAGCAGAACCTCAGCAGCTGTTTTGGCTCTGTGGTCAAGAAGAACCTCAGCAGCTGAGCCAGATGAAGCCAAAGCATAATCTCAGCAGCTAGTTCAGAGTGTCTGGTGAAGCCGATTTAGAACCTCAGCCAGAGTGTCTGATAAAGCCGAAGCAGAACCTCAACAGCCGAGCCTGAGGGTGTGATAAAGCCAAAGCAGAACCTCAGCAGCTGAGCCAGAGTGTCTGATGAAGCCAAAGCAGAACATGCGCAGCTGAGCCTGAGGGTGTGATGAAGCCAAAGCAGAACCTCAGCAGCTGAGCCAGAGTGTCTGATGAAGCCAAAGCAGAACATGCGCAGCTGAGCCTGAGGGTGTGATGAAGCCGAATTAGAACTTCAGCAGCTAGTTCAGAGTGTCTGGTGAAGCCGAATTAGAACCTCAGCGACTGAGCCAGAGCGTCTGATGAAGCCAAAGCAGAACCTCGGCAGCTGAGCTAGAGTGTCTGGTGAAGCCAAAGCAGAACCTCAGCAGCTGAGCCAGAGTGTCCGATGAAGCCGAAGCAATACCTCGACAGCTGAGCTAGAGTGTCTGGTGAAGCCGATTTAGAACCTCAGCAGCTGAGGCAGGGTGTCTGATGAAGCCGAAGTAGAACCTCAGCAGCTAAGCCAAAGTGTCTGATAAAGCTGAAGCAGAATCTCAGCAGCTGAGCCAAAGCATCTAATAAAGCCAAAGCAGAACATGCTGCAGCTGAGCCAGAGTGTCTGGTGAAGCCGATTTTGAACCTCAGCCAGAGTGTCTGGTGAAGCGGAATTAGAACCACAGCAGCTGAGGCAGGGTGTCTGATTAAGCCGAAGAAGAACCTCAGCAGCCAGCCAGAGTGTCTGATAAAGCCAAAGCAGAATCTCAGCAGCTGAGGCAGAGTGTCTGGTGAAGCCAAAGCAGAACCTCAGCCAGAGTGTCTGGTGAAGCCGAATCGGAACCTCGGCAGCTTAGCCAGAGTGTCTGTGGTGAAGCCAATTTAGAACCTCAGCCAGAGTGTCTGTTGAAGCCAAAGCAGAATCTCAGCAGCTGAGCCAAAGTGTCTGTTGAAGCCAAAGCAGAATCTCAGCAGCTGAGGCAGAGTGTCTGGTGAAGCCGATTTAGAACCTCAGCCAGTGTTTCTGGTAAAGCCGAATGGGATTCTCAGCAGATGAGCCAAAGTGTCTGATGAAGCCAAAGCACAACCTGAACACGTTAGTCGGATAGTGTGATAAAGCCGAATTAGAACCTCAGCAGCTGAGGCATAGTGTCTAATGAAGCAAAAGCAGAACCTGAGAAGCTTAGCCAGAGTGTCTGAAGAAGCCAAAGCAGAACCTCAGCAGCTGTTGTGGCTCTGTGGTCAAGAAGCAGCTGAGCCAGATGAAGCATAATCTCAGCAGCTAGTTCAGAGTGTCTGGTGAAGCCGATTTAGAACCTCAGCCAGAGTGTCTGATAAAGCCGAAGCAGAACCTCAACAGCCGAGCCTGAGGGTGTGATAAAGCCAAAGCAGAACCTCAGCAGCTGAGCCAGAGTGTCTGATGAAGCCAAAGCAGAACATGCGCAGCTGAGCCTGAGGGTGTGATGAAGCCAAATTAGAACTTCAGCAGCTGAGGAAGAGTGTCTGGTGAAGCCAAAGCAGAACCTCAGCAGCTGAGCATTAGTGTCCGATGAAGCCGAAGCAATACCTCAGCAGCTGAGCCAGAGTGAAGCCGAATTAGAACCTCAGCGACTGAGCCAGGGCGTCTGATCAAGCCAAAGCAGAACCTCGGCAGCTGAGCCAGAGTGTCTGGTGAAGCCGATATAGAACCTCAGCAGCTGAGGCAGGGTGTCTGATGAAGCCGAAGTAGAACCTCAGCAGCTGAGCCAAAGTGTCTGTTGAAGCCAAAGCAGAATCTCAGCAGCAAGTTCAGAGTGTTTGGTGAAACTGATGTAGAACCTCAGCAAAGAGTGTCTGGTGAAGCCGAAGCAGAACCTCAGCAGGTGAGCCAGAGTATCTGATGACAGCAGCTGAGGCAGAGTGTCTGATGAAGCCTCAGAAGCTGAGCCAGAGCGTCTGATGAAGCCAAAGCAGAACCTCAGCAGCTGAGCCAAAGTGTCTGTTGAAGCTGAAGCAGAACCTCAGCAGCTGAGCCAAAGTGTCTGATGAATCTCAGCAGCTGAGCCAAAGCATCTGATAAATCCGAAACAGCACCTCGGCAGCTGAGGCAGAACGTCTTATGAAGCCAAAGCAGAATCTCAGGAGCCGAGCCTGAGTGTCTGGTGAAGCCGATTTGGAACCTCAGCCAGAGTGTCTTGTAAAGCCGAATGGGATTCTCAGCAGATGAGCCAAAGCACAACCTGAACACCTTAGTCGGATAGTGTGATAAAGCTGAATTAGAACCTCAGCAGCTGAGGCATATTGTCTAATGAAGCAAAAGCAGAACCTGAGCAGCAGAGCCAGAGTGTCTGATGAAGCCAAAGCAGAACCTAAGCAGATGAGCCAGTGTGTGATGAAATCGAAGCAGAACCTCAGCAGCTGAGCCAAAGTGTCTGGTAAAGCCGAATTAGAACCTAAGCAGCTGAGCCAGAGCGTCTGATGAAGCCAAAGCAGAACCTCAGCAGCTGAGTCTGAGGGTCTGGTGAAGCCAAAGCAGAATCTCAGCAGCTGAGCCAGAGTTTCTGATGAAGCTGAAGCAGAACCTCAGCAGCTGAGGCATATTGTCTAATGAAGCAAAAGCAGAACCTGAGCAGCAGAGCCAGAGTGTCTGATGAAGCCAAAGCAGAACCTAAGCAGATGAGCCAGTGTGTGATGAAATCGAAGCAGAACCTCAGCAGCTGAGCCAAAGTGTCTGGTAAAGCCGAATTAGAACCTCAGCAGCTGAGCCAGAGTTTCTGATGAAGCTGAAGCAGAAGCTCAGCAGCTGTTGTGGCTCTGTGGTCAAGAAGAACCTCAGCAGCTGAGCCAGATGAAGCAAAAGCATTATCTCAGCAGATAGTTCAGAGTGTCTGGTGAAGCCGATTTAGAACCTCAGCCAGAGTTTCTGATAAAGCCGAAGCAGAACCTCAACAGCCGAGCCTAAGAGTGTTATAAAGCCAAAGCAGAACCTCAGCAGCTGAGCCAGAGTGTCTGATGAAGCCAAAGCAGAACATGCGCAGCTGACCCTGAGGGTGTGATGAAGCCGAATTAGAACTTCAGCAGCTAGTTCAGAGTGTCTGGTGAAGCCGAATTAGAACCTCAGCGACTGAGCCAGAGCGTCTGATGAAGCCAAAGCAGAACCTCGGCAGCTGAGCTAAAGTGTCTGGTGAAGCCAAAGCAGGACCTCAGTAGCTGAGCCAGAGTGTCCGATGAAGCCGAAGTAGAACCTCAGCAGCTAAGCCAAAGTGTCTGATAAAGCTGAAGCAGAACCTCAGCGACTGAGCCAGAGCGTCTGATGAAGCCAAAGCAAAACCTCAGCAGCTGAGCTAGAGTGTCTGGTGAAGCCGATTTAAAACCTCAGCAGCTGAGGCAGGGTGTCTGATGAAGCCGAAGTAGAACCTCAGCAGCTAAGCCAAAGTGTCTGATAAAGCTGAAGCAGAATCTCAGCAGCTGAGCCAAAGCATCTAATAAAGCCAAAGCAGAACCTCAGCAGCTGAGACAGAGTATCTGGTGAAGCCGATTTAGAACCTCTGCAGCTAGTTCAGAGTGTCTGGTGAAGCCGTATTAGAACCTCAGCCAGAGTGTCTGGTGAAGCCGAATCGGAACCTCGGCAGCTTAGCCAGAGTGTCTGTGGTGAAGCCAATTTAGAACCTCAGCCAGAGTGTCTGTTGAAGCCAAAGCAGAATCTCAGCAGCTGAGCCAAAGTGTCTGTTGAAGCCAAAGCAGAACCGCAGCAGCAGAGGCAAAGTGTCTGATGAATCTCAGCAGCTGAGCCAAAGCATCTGATAAAGCCGAAACAGCACCTCGGCAGCTGAGCCAGAACGTCTTATGAAGCCAAAGCAGAATCTCAGCAGCCGAGCCTGAGGGTGTGATAAAGCCGAAGCAGAACCTCAGCAGCTGAGCCAAAGTGTCTGGTGAAGCCGAAGCAGAACCGCAGCAGCTGAGCCAAAGTGTCTGATGAATCTCAGCAGATGAGCCAAAGCACAACCTGAACACCATAGTCGGATAGTGTGATAAAGCCGAATTAGAACCTCAGCAGCTGAGGCATATTGTCTAATGAAGCAAAAGCAGAATCTGTGTCTTGAGCAGCAGAGCCAGAGTGTCTGATGAAGCCAAAGCAGAACCTGAGCAGATGAGCCAGTGTGTGATGAAATCGAAGCAGAACCTCAGCAGCTGAGCCAAAGTGTCTGGTAAAGCCGAATTAGAACCTCAGCAGCTGAGCCAGAGCGTCTGATGAAGCCAAAGCAGAACCTCAGCAGCTGAGTCTGAGGGTCTGGTGAAGCCAAAGCAGAATCTCAGCAGCTGAGCCAGAGTTTCTGATGAAGCTGAAGCAGAACCTCAGCAGCTGTTGTGGCTCTGTGGTCAAGAAGAACCTCAGCAGCTGAGCCAGATGAAGCCAAAGCATAATCTCAGCAGATAGTTCAGAGTGTCTGGTGAAGCCGATTTAGAACCTCAGCCAGAGTGTCTGATAAAGCCGAAGCAGAACCTCCAACAGCCGAGCCTGAGGGTGTGATAAAGCCAAAGCAGAACCTCAGCAGCTGAGCCAGAGTGTCTGATGAAGCCAAAGCAGAACATGCGCAGCTGAGCCTGAGGGTGTGATGAAGCCAAATTAGAACTTCAGCAGCTAGTTCAGAGTGTCTGGTGAAGCCGAATTAGAACCTCAGCGACTGAGCCAGAGCGTCTGATGAAGCCAAAGCAGAACCTCGGCAGCTGAGCTAGAGTGTCTGGTGAAGCCAAAGCAGAACCTCAGCAGCTGAGCCAGAGTGTCCGATGAAGCCGAAGCAATACCTCAGCAGCTGAGACAGAGTGTCTGGTGAAGCCGATTTAGAACCTCTGCAGCTTGTTCAGAGTGTCTGGTGAAGCCGAATTAGAACCTCTGCGACTGAGCCAGAGCGTCTGATGAAGCCAAAGCAAAACTTCGGCAGCTGAGCTAGAGTGTCTGGTGAAGCCGATTTAGAACCTCAGCAGCTGAGGCAGGGTGTCTGATGAAGCCGAAGTAGAACCTCAGCAGCTGAGGCAGAGTGTCTGGTGAAGCCAAAGCAGAACCTCAGCCAGAGTGTCTGGTGAAGCCGAATCGGAACCTCGGCAGCTTAGCCAGAGTGTCTGTGGTGAAGCCAATTTAGAACCTCAGCCAGAGTGTCTGTTGAAGCCAAAGCAGAATCTCAGCAGCTGAGCCAAAGTGTCTGTTGAAGCCAAAGCAGAATCTCAGCAGCTGAGGCAGAGTGTCTGGTGAAGCCGATTTAGAACCTCAGCCAGTGAGTCTAGTAAAGCCGAATGGGATTCTCAGCAGATGAGCCAAAGTGTCTGATGAAGCCAAAGCACAACCTGAACACGTTAGTCGGATAGTGTGATAAAGCCGAATTAGAACCTCAGCAGCAGAGGCATAGTGTCTAATGAAGCAAAAGCAGAACCTGAGCAGCAGAGCCAGAGTGTCTGATGAAGCCAAAGCAGAACCTGAGCAGCTGAGCCAAAGTGTCTGGTAAAGCCGAATTAGAACCTCAGCAGCTGAGCCAGAGCGTCTGATGAAGCCAAAGCAGAATCTCAGCAGCTGTTGTGGCTCTGTGGTCAAGAAGAACCTCAGCAGCTGAGCCAGATGAAGCCAAAGCATAATCTCAGCAGCTAGTTCAGAGTGTCTGGTGAAGCCGATTTAGAACCTCAGCCAGAGTGTCTGATAAAGCCGAAGCAGAACCTCAACAGCCGAGCCTGAGGGTGTGATAAAGCCAAAGCAGAACCTCAGCAGCTGAGCCAGAGTGTCTGATGAAGCCAAAGCAGAACATGCGCAACTGAGCCTGAGGGTGTGATGAAGCCGAATTAGAACTTCAGCAGCTGAGGAAGAGTGTCTGGTGAAGCCAACGCAGAACCTCAGCAGCTGAGCATTAGTGTCCGATGAAGCCGAAGCAATACCTCAGCAGCTGAGCCAGAGTGTCTGGTGAAGCCGAATTAGAACCTCAGCGACTGAGCCAGGGCGTCTGATCAAGCGATAGCAGAACCTCGGCAGCTGAGCCAGAGTGTCTGGTGAAGCCGATATAGAACCTCAGCAGCTGAGGCAGGGTGTCTGATGAAGCCGAAGTAGAACCTCAGCAGCTGAGCCAAAGTGTCTGTTGAAGCCAAAGCAGAATCTCAGCAGCAAGTTCAGAGTGTTTGGTGAAACTGATGTAGAACCTCAGCAAAGAGTGTCTGGTGAAGCCGAAGCAGAACCTCAGCAGGTGAGCCAGAGTATCTGATGACAGCAGCGGAGGCAGAGTGTCTGATGAAGCCTCAGCAGCTGAGCCAGAGCGTCTTATGAAGCCAAAGCAGAACCTCAGCAGCTGAGCCAAAGTGTCTGTTGAAGCTGAAGCAGAACCTCAGCAGCTGAGCCAAAGTGTCTGGTGAAGCCGAAGCAGAACCGCAGCAGCTGAGCCAAAGTGTCTGATGAATCTCAGCAGCTGAGCCAAAGCATCTGATAAAGCTGAAACAGCACCTCGGCAGCTGAGCCAGAACGTCTTATGAAGCCAAAGCAGAATCTCAGGAGCCAAGCCTGAGTGTCTGGTGAAGCCGATTTGGAACCTCAGCCAGAGTGTCTTGTAAAGCCGAATGGGATTCTCAGCAGATGAGCCAAAGCAAAACCTGAACACCATAGTCGGATAGTGTGATAAAGCCGAATTAGAACCTCAGCAGCTGAGGCATATTGTCTAATGAAGCAAAAGCAGAACCTGAGCAGCAGAGCCAGAGTGTCTGATGAAGCCAAAGCAGAACCTGAGCAGATGAGCCAGTGTGTGATGAAATCGAAGCAGAACCTCAGCAGCTGAGCCAAAGTGTCTGGTAAAGCCGAATTAGAACCTCAGCAGCTGAGCCAGAGCGTCTGATGAAGCCAAAGCAGAACCTCAGCAGCTGAGTCTGAGGGTCTGGTGAAGCCAAAGCAGAATCTCAGCAGCTGAGCCAGAGTTTCTGATGAATCTGAAGCAGAACCTCAGCAGCTGTTTTGGCTCTGTGGTCAAGAAGAACCTCAGCAGCTGAGCCAGATGAAGCCAAAGCATAATCTCAGCAGCTAGTTCAGAGTGTCTGGTGAAGCCGATTTAGAACCTCAGCCAGAGTGTCTGATAAAGCCGAAGCAGAACCTCAACAGCCGAGCCTGAGGGTGTGATAAAGCCAAAGCAGAACCTCAGCAGCTGAGCCAGAGTGTCTGATGAAGCCAAAGCAGAACATGCGCAGCTGAGCCTGAGGGTGTGATGAAGCCGAATTAGAACTTCAGCAGCTAGTTCAGAGTGTCTGGTGAAGCCGAATTAGAACCTCAGCGACTGAGCCAGAGCGTCTGATGAAGCCAAAGCAGAACCTCGGCAGCTGAGCTAGAGTGTCTGGTGAAGCCAAAGCAGAACCTCAGCAGCTGAGCCAGAGTGTCCGATGAAGCCGAAGCAATACCTCGACAGCTGAGCTAGAGTGTCTGGTGAAGCCGATTTAGAACCTCAGCAGCTGAGGCAGGGTGTCTGATGAAGCCGAAGTAGAACCTCAGCAGCTAAGCCAAAGTGTCTGATAAAGCTGAAGCAGAATCTCAGCAGCTGAGCCAAAGCATCTAATAAAGCCAAAGCAGAACCTCAGCAGCTGAGCCAGAGTGTCTGGTGAAGCCGATTTTGAACCTCAGCCAGAGTGTCTGGTGAAGCGGAATTAGAACCACAGCAGATGAGGCAGGGTGTCTGATGAAGCCGAAGAAGAACCTCAGCAGCCAGCCAGAGTGTCTGATAAAGCCAAAGCAGAATCTCAGCAGCTGAGGCAGAGTGTCTGGTGAAGCCAAAGCAGAACCTCAGCCAGAGTGTCTGGTGAAGCCGAATCGGAACCTCGGCAGCTTAGCCAGAGTGTCTGTGGTGAAGCCAATTTAGAACCTCAGCTAGAGTGTCTGTTGAAGCCAAAGCAGAATCTCAGCAGCTGAGCCAAAGTGTCTGTTGAAGCCGAATCGGAACCTCAGCAGCTTAGCCAGAGTGTCTGTGGTGAAGCCAATTTAGAACCTCAGCCAGTGTCTGTTGAAGCCAAAGCAGAATCTCAGCAGCTGAGCCAAAGTGTCTGTTGAAGCCAAAGCAGAATCTCAGCAGCTGAGGCAGAGTGTCTGGTGAAGCCGATTTAGAACCTCAGCCAGTGTTTCTGGTAAAGCCGAATGGGATTCTCAGCAGATGAGCCAAAGTGTCTGATGAAGCCAAAGCACAACCTGAACACGTTAGTCGGATAGTGTGATAAAACAGAATTAGAACCTCAGCAGCTGAGGCATAGTGTCTAATGAAGCAAAAGCAGAACCTGAGCAGCAGAGCCAGAGTGTCTGATGAAGCCAAAGCAGAACCTGAGCAGCTGAGTCAAAGTGTCTGGTAAAGCCGAATTAGAACCTCAGCAGCTGAGCCAGAGCGTCTGATGAAGCCAAAGCAGAACCTCAGCAGCTGTTGTGGCTCTGTGGTCAAGAAGAACCTCAGCAGCTGAGCCAGATGAAGCCAAAGCATAATCTCAGCAGCTAGTTCAGAGTGTCTGGTGAAGCCGTTTAAGAACCTCAGCCAGAGTGTCTGATAAAGCCGAAGCAGAACCTCAACAGCCGAGCCTGAGGGTGTGATAAAGCAAAAGCAGAACCTCAGCAGCTGAGCCAGAGTTTCTGATGAAGCTGAAGCAGAAGCTCAGCAGCTGTTGTGGCTCTGTGGTCAAGAAGAACCTCAGCAGCTGAGCCAGATGAAGCAAAAGCATTATCTCAGCAGATAGTTCAGAGTGTCTGGTGAAGCCGATTTAGAACCTCAGCCAGAGTTTCTGATAAAGCCGAAGCAGAACCTCAACAGCCGAGCCTAAGAGTGTGATAAAGCCAAAGCAGAACCTCAGCAGCTGAGCCAGAGTGTCTGATGAAGCCAAAGCAGAACATGCGCAGCTGAGCCTGAGGGTGTGATGAAGCCGAATTAGAACTTCAGCAGCTAGTTCAGAGTGTCTGGTGAAGCCGAATTAGAACCTCAGCGACTGAGCCAGAGCGTCTGATGAAGCCAAAGCAGAACCTCGGCAGCTGAGCTAGAGTGTCTGGTGAAGCCGATTTAGAACCTCAGCAGCTGAGGCAGGGTGTCTGATGAAGCCGAAGTAGAACCTCAGCAGCTAAGCTAAAGTGTCTGGTGAAGCCAAAGCAGGACCTCAGTAGCTGAGCCAGAGTGTCCGATGAAGCCGAAGTAGAACCTCAGCAGCTAAGCCAAAGTGTCTGATAAAGCTGAAGCAGAACCTCAGCGACTGAGCCAGAGCGTCTGATGAAGCCAAAGCAAAACCTCAGCAGCTGAGCTAGAGTGTCTGGTGAAGCCGATTTAAAACCTCAGCAGCTGAGGCAGGGTGTCTGATGAAGCCGAAGTAGAACCTCAGCAGCTAAGCCAAAGTGTCTGATAAAGCTGAAGCAGAATCTCAGCAGCTGAGCCAAAGCATCTAATAAAGCCAAAGCAGAACCTCAGCAGCTGAGACAGAGTATCTGGTGAAGCCGATTTAGAACCTCTGCAGCTAGTTCAGAGTGTCTGGTGAAGCCGAATTAGAACCTCAGCGACTGAGCCAGAGCGTCTGATGAAGCCAAAGCAAAACCTCGGCAGCTGAGCTAGAGTGTCTGGTGAAGCCGATTTAGAACCTCAGCAGCTGAGGCAGGGTGTCTGATGAAGCCGAAGTAGAACCTCAGCAGCTAAGCCAAAGTGTCTGATAAAGCTGAAGCAGAATCTCAGCAGCTGAGCCAAAGCATCTGATAAAGCCAAAGCAGAACATGCTGCAGCTGAGCCAGAGTGTCTGGTGAAGCCGATTTTGAACCTCAGCCAGAGTGTCTGGTGAAGCGGAATTAGAACCACAGCAGCTGAGGCAGGGTGTCTGATTAAGCCGAAGAAGAACCTCAGCAGCCAGCCAGAGTGTCTGATAAAGCCAAAGCAGAATCTCAACAGCTGAGGCAGAGTGTCTGGTGAAGCCAAAGCAGAACCTCAGCCAGAGTGTCTGGTGAAGCCGAATCGGAACCTCGGCAGCTTAGCCAGAGTGTCTGTGGTGAAGCCAATTTAGAACCTCAGCCAGAGTGTCTGTTGAAGCCAAAGCAGAATCTCAGCAGCTGAGCCAAAGTGTCTGTTGAAGCCAAAGCAGAATCTCAGCAGCTGAGGCAGAGTGTCTGGTGAAGCCGATTTAGAACCTCAGCCAGTGTGTCTAGTAAAGCCGAATGGGATTCTCAGCAGATGAGCCAAAGTGTCTGATGAAGCCAAAGCAGAATCTCAGGAGCCGAGCCTGAGTGTCTGGTGAAGCCGATTTGGAACCTCAGCCAGAGTGTCTTGTAAAGCCGAATGGGATTCTCAGCAGATGAGCCAAAGCACAACCTGAACACGTTAGTCGGATAGTGTGATAAAGCCGAATTAGAACCTCAGCAGCTGAGCCAAAGTGTCTGTTGAAGCCAAAGCAGAATCTCAGCAGCTGAGGCAGAGTGTCTGGTGAAGCTGGCTGAGGTTCTAAATCGGCTGATTTAGAACCTCAGCCAGTGTGTCTGGTAAAGCCGAATGGGATTCTCAGCAGATGAGCCAAAGTGTCTGATGAAGCCAAAGCACAACCTGAACACGCTAGTCGGATAGTGTGATAAAGCCGAATTAGAACCTCAGCAGCTGAGGCATAGTGTCTAATGAAGTAAAAGCAGAACCTCAGCAGCTGAGTCTGAGGGTCTGGTGAAGCCAAAGCAGAACCTCAGCAGCTGTTGTGGCTCTGTGGTCAAGAAGAACCTCAGCAGCTGAGCCAGATGAAGCCAAAGCATAATCTCAGCAGCTAGTTCAGAGTGTCTGGTGAAGCCGATTTAGAACCTCAGCCAGAGTGTCTGATAAAGCCGAAGCAGAACCTCAACAGCCGAGCCTGAGGGTGTGATAAAGCCAAAGCAGAACCTCAGCAGCTGAGCCAGAGTGTCTGATGAAGCCAAAGCAGAACATGCGCAGCTGAGCCTGAGGGTGTGATGAAGCCGAATTAGAACTTCAGCAGCTGAGGAAGAGTGTCTGGTGAAGCTAAAGCAGAACTTCAGCAGCTGAGCATTAGTGTCCGATGAAGCCGAAGCAATACCTCAGCAGCTGAGCCAGAGTGTCTGGTGAAGCCGAATTAGAACCTCAGCAGCTGAGGCAGGGTGTCTGATGAAGCCGAAGTAGAACCTCAGCAGCTGAGCCAAAGTGTCTGTTGAAGCCAAAGCAGAATCTCAGCAGCAAGTTCAGAGTGTTTGGTGAAACTGATGTAGAACCTCAGCAAAGAGTGTCTGGTGAAACCGAAGCAGAACCTCAGCAGGTGAGCCAGAGTATCTGATGACAGCAGCTGAGGCAGAGTGTCTGATGAAGCCTCAGCAGCTGAGCCAGAGTGTCTGATAAAGCCGAAGCAGAACCTCAACAGCCGAGCCTGAGGGTGTGATAAAGCCAAAGCAGAACCTCAGCTTCTGAGACAGAGTGTCTGATGAAGCCGATTTAGAACCTCTGCAGCTAGTTCAAAGTGTCTGGTGAAGCCGAATTAGAACCTCAGCGACTGAGCCAGAGCGTCTGATGAAGCCCAAGCAAAACCTCGGCAGCTGAGCTAGAGTGTCTGGTGAAGCCGATTTAGAACCTCAGCAGCTGAGGCAGGGTGTCTGATGAAGCCGAAGTAGAACCTCAGCAGCTAAGCCTGAGTGTCTGATAAAGCTGAAGCAGAATCTCAGCAGCTGAGCCAAAGCATCTGATAAAGCCAAAGCAGAACATGCTGCAGCTGAGCCAGAGTGTCTGGTGAAGCCGATTTTGAACCTCAGCCAGAGTGTCTGGTGAAGCGGAATTAGAACCACAGCAGCTGAGGCAGGGTGTCTGATTAAGCCGAAGAAGAACCTCAGCAGCCAGCCAGAGTGTCTGATAAAGCCAAAGCAGAATCTCAGCAGCCGAGGCAGAGTGTCTGGTGAAGCCAAAGCAGAACCTCAGCCAGAGTGTCTGGTGAAGCCGAATCGGAACCTCGGCAGCTTAGCCAGAGTGTCTGTGGTGAAGCCAATTTAGAACCTCAGCCAGAGTGTCTGTTGAAGCCAAAGCAGAATCTCAGCAGCTGAGCCAAAGTGTCTGTTGAAGCCAAAGCAGAATCTCAGCAGCTGAGGCAGAGTGTCTGATGAAGCCGATTTGGAACCTCAGCCAGAGTGTCTTGTAAAGCCGAATGGGATTCTCAGCAGATGAGCCAAAGCACAACCTGAACACGTTAGTCGGATAGTGTGATAAAGCCGAATTAGAACCTCAGCAGCTGAGGCATAGTGTCTAATGAAGCAAAAGCAGAACCTGAGCAGCTGAGTCTGAGGGTCTGATGAAGCCAAAGCAGAACCTCAGCAGCTGTTGTGGCTCTGTGGTCAAGAAGAACCTCAGCAGCTGAGCCAGATGAAGCCAAAGCATAATCTCAGCAGCTAGTTCAGAGTGTCTGGTGAAGCCGATTTAGAACCTCAGCCAGAGTGTCTGATAAAGCCGAAGCAGAACCTCAACAGCCGAGCCTGAGGGTGTGATAAAGCCAAAGCAGAACCTCAGCAGCTGAGCCAGAGTGTCTTATGAAGACAAAGCAGAACATGCGCAGCTGAGCCTGAGGGTGTGATGAAGCCGAATTAGAACTTCAGCAGCTGAGGAAGAGTGTCTGGTGAAGCCAAAGCAGAACCTCAGCAGCTGAGCATTAGTGTCCGATGAAGCCGAAGCAATACCTCAGCGACTGAGCCAGGGCGTCTGATCAAGCGATAGCAGAACCTCGGCAGCTGAGACAGAGTGTCTGGTGAAGCCGATATAGAACCTCAGCAGCTGAGGCAGGGTGTCTGATGAAGCCAAAGCAGAATCTCAGCAGCAAGTTCAGAGTGTTTGGTGAAACTGATGTAGAACCTCAGCAAAGAGTGTCTGGTGAAGCCGAAGCAGAACCTCAGCAGGTGAGCCAGAGTATCTGATGACAGCAGCTGAGGCAGAGTGTCTGATGAAGCCTCAGAAGCTGAGCCAGAGCGTCTGATGAAGCCAAAGCAGAACCTCAGCAGCTGAGCCAAAGTGTCTGTTGAAGCTGAAGCAGAACCTCAGCAGCTGAGCCAAAGTGTCTGATGAATCTCAGCAGCTGAGCCAAAGCATCTGATAAATCCGAAACAGCACCTCGGCAGCTGAGGCAGAACGTCTTATGAAGCCAAAGCAGAATCTCAGGAGCCGAGCCTGAGTGTCTGGTGAAGCCGATTTGGAACCTCAGCCAGAGTGTCTTGTAAAGCCGAATGGGATTCTCAGCAGATGAGCCAAAGCACAACCTGAACACCTTAGTCGGATAGTGTGATAAAGCCGAATTAGAACCTCAGCAGGTGAGGCATATTGTCTAATGAAGCAAAAGCAGAACCTGAGCAGCAGAGCCAGAGTGTCTGATGAAGCCAAAGCAGAACCTGAGCAGATGAGCCAGTGTGTGATGAAATCGAAGCAGAACCTCAGCAGCTGAGCCAAAGTGTCTGGTAAAGCCGAATTAGAACCTCAGCAGCTGAGCCAGAGCGTCTGATGAAGCCAAAGCAGAACCTCAGCAGCTGAGTCTGAGGGTCTGGTGAAGCCAAAGCAGAATCTCAGCAGCTGAGCCAGAGTTTCTGATGAAGCTGAAGCAGAACCTCAGCAGCTGTTTTGGCTCTGTGGTCAAGAAGAACCTCAGCAGCTGAGCCAGATGAAGCCAAAGCATAATCTCAGCAGCTAGTTCAGAGTGTCTGGTGAAGCCGATTTAGAACCTCAGCCAGAGTGTCTGATAAAGCCGAAGCAGAACCTCAACAGCTCGAGCCTGAGGGTGTGATAAAGCCAAAGCAGAACCTCAGCTTCTGAGACAGAGTGTCTGGTGAAGCCGATTTAGAACCTCTGCAGCTAGTTCAAAGTGTCTGGTGAAGCCGAATTAGAACCTCAGCGACTGAGCCAGAGCGTCTGATGAAGCCAAAGCAAAACCTCGGCAGCTGAGCTAGAGTGTCTGGTGAAGCCGATTTAGAACCTCAGCAGCTGAGGCAGGGTGTCTGATGAAGCCGAAGTAGAACCTCAGCAGCTAAGCCAAAGTGTCTGATAAAGCTGAAGCAGAATCTCAGCAGCTGAGCCAAAGCATCTGATAAAGCCAAAGCAGAACATGCTGCAGCTGAGCCAGAGTGTCTGGTGAAGCCGATTTTGAACCTCAGCCAGAGTGTCTGGTGAAGCGGAATTAGAACCACAGCAGCTGAGGCAGGGTGTCTGATTAAGCCGAAGAAGAACCTCAGCAGCCAGCCAGAGTGTCTGATAAAGCCAAAGCAGAATCTCAGCAGCTGAGGCAGAGTGTCTGGTGAAGCCAAAGCAGAACCTCAGCCAGAGTGTCTGGTGAAGCCGAATCGGAACCTCGGCAGCTTAGCCAGAGTGTCTGTGGTGAAGCCAATTTAGAACCTCAGCCAGAGTGTCTGTTGAAGCCAAAGCAGAATCTCAGCAGCTGAGCCAAAGTGTCTGTTGAAGCCAAAGCAGAATCTCAGCAGCTGAGGCAGAGTGTCTGGTGAAGCCGATTTAGAACCTCAGCCAGTGTGTCTAGTAAAGCCGAATGGGATTCTCAGCAGATGAGCCAAAGTGTCTGTTGAAGCCAAAGCAGAATCTCAGCAGCTGAGCCAAAGTGTCTGTTGAAGCCAAAGCAGAATCTCAGCAGCTGAGGCAGAGTGTCTGGTGAAGCCGATTTGGAACCTCAGCCAGAGTGTCTTGTAAAGCCGAATGGGATTCTCAGCAGATGAGCCAAAGCACAACCTGAACACGTTAGTCGGATAGTGTGATAAAGCCGAATTAGAACCTCAGCAGCTGAGGCATAGTGTCTAATGAAGCAAAAGCAGAACCTGAGCAGCTGAGTCTGAGGGTCTGATGAAGCCAAAGCAGAACCTCAGCAGCTGTTGTGGCTCTGTGGTCAAGAAGAACCTCAGCAGCTGAGCCAGATGAAGCCAAAGCATAATCTCAGCAGCTAGTTCAGAGTGTCTGGTGAAGCCGATTTAGAACCTCAGCCAGAGTGTCTGATAAAGCCGAAGCAGAACCTCAACAGCCGAGCCTGAGGGTGTGATAAAGCCAAAGCAGAACCTCAGCAGCTCAGCCAGAGTTTCTGATGAAGCCAAAGCAGAACATGCGCAGCTGAGCCTGAGGGTGTGATGAAGCCGAATTAGAACTTCAGCAGCTGAGGAAGAGTGTCTGGTGAAGCTAAAGCAGAACTTCAGCAGCTGAGCATTAGTGTCCGATGAAGCCGAAGCAATACCTCAGCAGCTGAGCCAGAGTGTCTGGTGAAGCCGAATTAGAACCTCAGCGACTGAGCCAGAGCGTCTGATCAAGCCAAAGCAGAACCTCGGCAGCTGAGCCAGAGTGTCTGGTGAAGCCGATATAGAACCTCAGCAGCTGAGGCAGGGTGTCTGATGAAGCCGAAGTAGAACCTCAGCAGCTGAGCCAAAGTGTCTGTTGAAGCCAAAGCAGAATCTCAGCAGCAAGTTCAGAGTGTTTGGTGAAACTGATGTAGAACCTCAGCAAAGAGTGTCTGGTGAAGCCGAAGCAGAACCTCAGCAGGTGAGCCAGAGTATCTGATGACAGCAGCTGAGGCAGAGTGTCTGATGAAGCCTCAGCAGCTGAGCCAGAGCGTCTGATGAAGCCAAAGCAGAACCTCAGCAGCTGAGCCAAAGTGTCTGATGAAGCTGAAGCAGAACCTCAGCAGCTGAGCCAAAGTGTCTGGTGAAGCCGAAGCAGAACCGCAGCAGCTGAGCCAAAGTGTCTGATGAATCTCAGCAGCTGAGCCAAAGCATCTGATAAAGCCGAAACAGCACCTCGGCAGCTGAGCCAGAACGTCTTATGAAGCCAAAGCAGAATCTCAGGAGCCGAGCCTGAGTGTCTGGTGAAGCCGATTTGGAACCTCAGCCAGAGTGTCTTGTAAAGCCGAATGGGATTCTCAGCAGATGAGCCAAAGCACAACCTGAACACCTTAGTCGGATAGTGTGATAAAGCCGAATTAGAACCTCAGCAGCTGAGGCATATTGTCTAATGAAGCAAAAGCAGAACCTGAGCAGCAGAGCCAGAGTTTCTGATGAAGCTGAAGCAGAACCTCAGCAGCTGTTGTGGCTCTGTGGTCAAGAAGAACCTCAGCAGCTGAGCCAGATGAAGCCAAAGCATAATCTCAGCAGATAGTTCAGAGTGTCTGGTGAAGCCGATTTAGAACCTCAGCCAGAGTGTCTGATAAAGCCGAAGCAGAACCTCCAACAGCCGAGCCTGAGGGTGTGATAAAGCCAAAGCAGAACCTCAGCAGCTGAGCCAGAGTGTCTGATGAAGCCAAAGCAGAACATGCGCAGCTGAGCCTGAGGGTGTGATGAAGCCGAATTAGAACTTCAGCAGCTAGTTCAGAGTGTCTGGTGAAGCCGAATTAGAACCTCAGCGACTGAGCCAGAGCGTCTGATGAAGCCAAAGAAGAACCTCGGCAGCTGAGCTAGAGCGTCTGGTGAAGCCAAAGCAGAACCTCAGCAGCTGAGCCAGAGTGTCCGATGAAGCCGAAGCAATGCCTCAGCAGCTGAGACAGAGTGTCTGGTGAAGCCGATTTAGAACCTCTGCAGCTAGTTCAGAGTGTCTGGTGAAGCCGAATTAGAACCTCAGCGACTGAGCCAGAGCGTCTGATGAAGCCAAAGCAAAACCTCGGCAGCTGAGCTAGAGTGTCTGGTGAAGCCGATTTAGAACCTCAGCAGCTGGGGCAGGGTGTCTGATGAAGCCGAAGTAGAACCTCAGCAGCTAAGCCAAAGTGTCTGATAAAGCTGAAGCAGAATCTCAGCAGCTGAGCCAAAGCATCTGATAAAGCCAAAGCAGAACATGCTGCAGCTGAGCCAGAGTGTCTGGTGAAGCCGATTTTGAACCTCAGCCAGAGTGTCTGGTGAAGCGGAATTAGAACCACAGCAGCTGAGGCAGGGTGTCTGATTAAGCCGAAGAAGAACCTCAGCAGCCAGCCAGAGTGTCTGATAAAGCCAAAGCAGAATCTCAGCAGCTGAGGCAGAGTGTCTGGTGAAGCCAAAGCAGAACCTCAGCCAGAGTGTCTGGTGAAGCCGAATCGGAACCTCGGCAGCTTAGCCAGAGTGTCTGTGGTGAAGCCAATTTAGAACCTCAGCCAGAGTGTCTGTTGAAGCCAAAGCAGAATCTCAGCAGCTGAGCCAAAGTGTCTGTTGAAGCCAAAGCAGAATCTCAGCAGCTGAGGCAGAGTGTCTGGTGAAGCCGATTTAGAACCTCAGCCAGTGTGTCTAGTAAAGCCGAATGGGATTCTCAGCAGCTGAGGCATAGTGTCTAATGAAGCAAAAGCAGAACCTGAGCAGCAGAGCCAGAGTGTCTGATGAAGCCAAAGCAGAACCCGAGCAGCTGAGCCAAAGTGTCTGGTAAAGCCGAATTAGAACCTCAGCAGCTGAGCCAGAGCGTCTGATGAAGCCAAAGCAGAACCTCAGCAGCTGTTGTGGCTCTGTGGTCAAGAAGAACCTCAGCAGCTGAGCCAGATGAAGCCAAAGCATAATCTCAGCAGCTAGTTCAGAGTGTCTGGAGAAGCCGATTTAGAACCTCAGCCAGAGTGTCTGATAAAGCCGAAGCAGAACCTCAACAGCCGAGCCTGAGGGTGTGATAAAGCCAAAGCAGAACCTCAGCAGCTGAGCCAGAGTTTCTGATGAAGCCAAAGCAGAACATGCGCAGCTGAGCCGGAGGGTGTGATGAAGCCGAATTAGAACTTCAGCAGCTGAGGAAGAGTGTCTGGTGAAGCTAAAGCAGAACTTCAGCAGCTGAGCATTAGTGTCCGATGAAGCCGAAGCAATACCTCAGCACCTGAGCCAGAGTGTCTGGTGAAGCCGAATTAGAACCTCAGCAACTGAGCCAGAGCGTCTGATCAAGCCAAAGCAGAACCTCGGCAGCTGAGCTAGAGTGTCTGGTGAAGCCAAAGCAGAACCTCAGCAGCTGAGCCAGAGTGTCTGATGAAGCCGAAGTAGAACCTCAGCAGCTAAGCCAAAGTGTCTGATAAAGCTGAAGCAGAACCTCAGCAGCTGAGCCAGAGTGTCAGGTGAAGCCGATTTTGAACCTCAGCCAGAGTGTTTGGTGAAGCGGAATTAGAACCACAGCAGCTGAGGCAGGGTGTCTGATGAAGCCGAAGAAGAACCTCAGCAGCCAGCCAGAGTGTCTGATAAAGCCAAAGCAGAATCTCAGCAGCTTAGCCAGAGTGTCTGTGGGGAAGCCAATTTAGAACCTCAGCCAGAGTGTCTGTTGAAGCCAAAGCAGAATTTCAGCAGCTGAGCCAAAGTGTCTGTTGAAGCCAAAGCAGAATCTCAGCAGCTGAGGCAGAGTGTCTGGTGAAGCTGGCTGAGGTTCTAAATCGGCTGATTTAGAACCTCAGCCAGTGTGTCTGGTAAAGCCGAATGGGATTCTCAGCAGCTGAGCCAAAGTGTCTGTTGAAGCCAAAGCAGAATCTCAGCAGCTGAGGCAGAGTGTCTGGTGAAGCCGATTTGGAACCTCAGCCAGAGTGTCTTGTAAAGCCGAATGGGATTCTCAGCAGATGAGCCAAAGCACAACCTGAACACGTTAGTCGGATAGTGTGATAAAGCCGAATTAGAACCTCAGCAGCTGAGGCATAGTGTCTAATGAAGCAAAAGCAGAACCTGAGCAGCTGAGTCTGAGGGTCTGATGAAGCCAAAGCAGAACCTCAGCAGCTGTTGTGGCTCTGTGGTCAAGAAGAACCTCAGCAGCTGAGCCAGATGAAGCCAAAGCATAATCTCAGCAGCTAGTTCAGAGTGTCTGGTGAAGCCGATTTAGAACCTCAGCCAGAGTGTCTGATAAAGCCGAAGCAGAACCTCAACAGCCGAGCCTGAGGGTGTGATAAAGCCAAAGCAGAACCTCAGCAGCTCAGCCAGAGTTTCTGATGAAGCCAAAGCAGAACATGCGCAGCTGAGCCTGAGGGTGTGATGAAGCCGAATTAGAACTTCAGCAGCTGAGGAAGAGTGTCTGGTGAAGCTAAAGCAGAACTTCAGCAGCTGAGCATTAGTGTCCGATGAAGCCGAAGCAATACCTCAGCAGCTGAGCCAGAGTGTCTGGTGAAGCCGAATTAGAACCTCAGCGACTGAGCCAGAGCGTCTGATCAAGCCAAAGCAGAACCTCGGCAGCTGAGCCAGAGTGTCTGGTGAAGCCGATATAGAACCTCAGCAGCTGAGGCAGGGTGTCTGATGAAGCCGAAGTAGAACCTCAGCAGCTGAGCCAAAGTGTCTGTTGAAGCCAAAGCAGAATCTCAGCAGCAAGTTCAGAGTGTTTGGTGAAACTGATGTAGAACCTCAGCAAAGAGTGTCTGGTGAAGCCGAAGCAGAACCTCAGCAGGTGAGCCAGAGTATCTGATGACAGCAGCTGAGGCAGAGTGTCTGATGAAGCCTCAGCAGCTGAGCCAGAGCGTCTGATGAAGCCAAAGCAGAACCTCAGCAGCTGAGCCAAAGTGTCTGATGAAGCTGAAGCAGAACCTCAGCAGCTGAGCCAAAGTGTCTGGTGAAGCCGAAGCAGAACCGCAGCAGCTGAGCCAAAGTGTCTGATGAATCTCAGCAGCTGAGCCAAAGCATCTGATAAAGCCGAAACAGCACCTCGGCAGCTGAGCCAGAACGTCTTATAAAGCCAAAGCAGAATCTCAGGAGCCGAGCCTGAGTGTCTGGTGAAGCCGATTTGGAACCTCAGCCAGAGTGTCTTGTAAAGCCGAATGGGATTCTCAGCAGATGAGCCAAAGCACAACCTGAACACCTTAGTCGGATAGTGTGATAAAGCCGAATTAGAACCTCAGCAGCTGAGGCATATTGTCTAATGAAGCAAAAGCAGAACCTGAGCAGCAGAGCCAGAGTTTCTGATGAAGCTGAAGCAGAACCTCAGCAGCTGTTGTGGCTCTGTGGTCAAGAAGAACCTCAGCAGCTGAGCCAGATGAAGCCAAAGCATAATCTCAGCAGATAGTTCAGAGTGTCTGGTGAAGCCGATTTAGAACCTCAGCCAGAGTGTCTGATAAAGCCGAAGCAGAACCTCAACAGCCGAGCCTGAGGGTGTGATAAAGCCAAAGCAGAACCTCAGCAGCTGAGCCAGAGTGTCTGATGAAGCCAAAGCAGAACATGCGCAGCTGAGCCTGAGGGTGTGATGAAGCCGAATTAGAACTTCAGCAGCTAGTTCAGAGTGTCTGGTGAAGCCGAATTAGAACCTCAGCGACTGAGCCAGAGCGTCTGATGAAGCCAAAGAAGAACCTCGGCAGCTGAGCTAGAGCGTCTGGTGAAGCCAAAGCAGAACCTCAGCAGCTGAGCCAGAGTGTCCGATGAAGCCGAAGCAATGCCTCAGCAGCTGAGACAGAGTGTCTGGTGAAGCCGATTTAGAACCTCTGCAGCTAGTTCAGAGTGTCTGGTGAAGCCGAATTAGAACCTCAGCGACTGAGCCAGAGCGTCTGATGAAGCCAAAGCAAAACCTCGGCAGCTGAGCTAGAGTGTCTGGTGAAGCCGATTTAGAACCTCAGCAGCTGGGGCAGGGTGTCTGATGAAGCCGAAGTAGAACCTCAGCAGCTAAGCCAAAGTGTCTGATAAAGCTGAAGCAGAATCTCAGCAGCTGAGCCAAAGCATCTGATAAAGCCAAAGCAGAACATGCTGCAGCTGAGCCAGAGTGTCTGGTGAA
>JBBPBX010035344.1:0-21342 GCA_038048925.1 Garcialebias charrua
ACGTAGGAGAAGGATCCGGTACTGAAATGTCCAGTCTGCAGTCCATATCTTTCACCTATAGAGAACATTTGGCGTATCATAAAGAGGAAGGTGCGACAAAGAAGGCCCAAGACGATTGAACAGTTAGAGGCCTGTACAGGTAGTCCCCGATTTACGAGCGAGATCCGTTACAACGAGTTGCTCGTAAACCGGAAATCTCGTATTTCGGAACGGTTGCCATGTCTCTCGTAAGTCCGGAATTTCGCTCGTAAATTGGAACGGTTTCGCTAGCGCGACTACAAACACTCGTTTTTCATCAAAAAACTGCTTATGAGTGCATAAAAATGATCGGAAACGTGTGTCCACATGTTTAGCTAACGAACTGTGGTGAAAAAACACATGAAAACTCAGTATTTTTTGCGTTTTTTCCAAAAATTCGCCAGCTCGTAAGTCTGGAACCTCGTAGATCAGAGCGCTCGTAAATCGGGGACTACCTGTATTAGACATGAATGGGAGAGCATTCCTATTTCTAAACTTGAGAAACTGGTCTCCTCTGTCCCCAGACGTCTGTTGAGTGTTGTAAGAAGAAGGGGGGATGCCACAAAGTGGTAAAAATGGACTTGTCCCAACTTTTTTGGGATTTGTTGACGCCATGAAATTTTGAAACAAAATGATACATTCTCTCAGTTTAAACTTTTGATCTGTGATTGTGTTCTATTCTGAATAAAATATTAGATGTTGGCACCTCCACATCACTGCATTCAGTTTTTATTCACAATTTGTTTAGTGTCCCAACTTTTTTTGAATCCAGTTTGTAAAAATATAGAATAAAATCACCAAAACTGACATTAAATGTACCAAATTAACAGATTTCTGCCCTAAAAGGAGTTTATTTGAAGTAACAGATTATATTTAAGAAGGTTTCCGCTCATTTAGTCATTTAATAAAATAATTTTTTTACGAGGTCCAGCAGAGACTCGTAAAGATCCGTACAGAACCGTTGATCCGGACCAGTTCACAGGAAAGTGTATCTTGGGAGGGGAGGACCGGATCAGGACTTGTGCCTGTGTCTGAACTGGTCTCTTCCTCTGAAGCTGATTGGATGTTCTGATCCAGTTTGACCCTGTTGTGTTTCTCTTCCCTTTCTGGCCGACCGGAACCCAACGTCCCTGTCCCCTCCCCTCCTCGTAGGACTCCCCCCTTCTAAATGAAATCCTGCACACTTTGGCCCACGCCAAGTCCTCCCCTTGCCAGGACCAACATGTAAGTACCGGACCTCTGCTGCTGTCGGTGGGGGGGCTGTCACCTTCACCGCATGCCCCATCCAGTCCTCGTGTGCTTTGGACCATCGGGGTGTGGGGGAGTTCTGGGTCCAGGGTCGGTGGATTCCAAACAGCCTCGAGGTGTCTCTGAGGTTTCTTCACACCTGAATGTCCCTGAAGGACACCAGAGTCAGAACTGGTTCTGGAGCTGGTCTTTACTGGTTCTGGAGCTGGTCTTTGCTGGTGGAGGTGAAGGTTCTGTTCTTGCTGCTCAGCAGAACTTCCTCTCTGGGTTTTTTTCAGAACATTCTGGTACCGTGAAGTAAAACCAACGGGGACACCCTGAGATGGTTTGTGAGGCGTTCAGGGGCCATGGGTGATTGTGCTTCATTCATTTGGTTCATGTTGTCGGGTCAGATCAGTACACCTCCTGTCCTCCCAGCAGAACCACATGTTCCGGGTTTGTCCCTGCGGACCGGACCCGGCACAGAACCCAAACGAGACGGCGTTTCACCGACATCAAAGCTTCAGTTTCAAAAGTTTATTACATAAAAATTATCCGTTTTCACTCAAAGATTAAAAGTTTGAGCTTACCTGAAACCGGCTGAAGGAGCCGAAGCTGGGCAGGTGAAGCTGACAGAAGCAGAACATGAGCTGAAAGCTAACTGAAGGTAAACAAGCTAAAAGATAACAAAAGGTAAACAAGCTAAAGCTAAAAGAAACTGATCATGAGCTAAAAGTTAGCAGCATTACATAAGCTAAAAGCTATCTGAAGCAGAATGTTAGCTAAACGTTAAGTTAGAGCAATAACTATAAGCTAAAAGAACAGGAACCCTAGCTCAAAGCTAAGGAGTAAAATCATAGCTAAAGTAAAAATAAAAATAAAAATAAAGGAAAATGCTAGCTTAAAAACTACATGTAGCAGAACAAAAGCCAGCAATAGCTAAAGCAACAGCCGAAGCAGATTTCATTAAAAATAGAAGTTTTTGAAGGAACTGAATTGATCTTAATAAAAGTCTTTGGGAATATATTTGTAACAAAATTGAAATATTTTAAAAAGTACAAAGTTACAAAAATCACAGCAGCCATCTCCTGGATGAGCCAAATGTTTTGATACATAAACAGCTAAAATAACATAAAATCTGCAGGAGAAGTTGGATTGAAAAAGAAATAAACATAGAAAACCTATATGAATGTAAAAATGTGTGAATATTATTATTATTAGTAACGGTGCAAGCGCTGACTCGGCATGAACAACCAAAATAAAGCACAATAGGTTTTAATAAAATGTTGGTTCATGTTTTCCACCTGCAGACTCAAACGGCTGCTTTGAGTTCAACAAATCTCAATCGTGTAAACATCACACTCGACCCTGGAGCCCAGCTTTGTCTGAGCTTTTATTTTGTCGGGGGAAGTTAGTCGCCTGTGGTGTCCCTCAGAGAGACTGGAGCTGTACTGGTCTTCTGACCTTCATGGTGGTGGTTTGTGTGAATTTCAGTTGCAGGTTCTTAAAGGTTCTTTAAGGTGCCTTTGTGTCGTTCTGGTGTTGTTGTGTTGCTCTGGGAAACATCAGCCATCCTCTCATCTGTTTATCTTCCTCAACTGAAGTCAGACAACCAGCACAGAAACTCTCTCTAAACTGTTCATGTAAATCCTCTGAACCTTTAGTTTGGACAAACTGGACCACCGGTGGAGGCTGAGCTCTGCAGACGATGAAGCAGACCGAAACCTGTCGGAGTAGTTGAACCACATGATGAAGTAGAAACACGAAAAGGAAACACGTCAGAGCGTTTGAACCACACTACGATGCAGAATGAAACACGTCAGAGCGTTTGAACCACACTACGATGCAGAATGAAACACGTCAGAGCATTTGAACCACACGACGAAGCAGAAATGCTAAAATGAAACGCGTAGAAATGTTTGAACCACACAACGAAGCCGAAGTGCGAGAACAAAACACGTCGAAGCGTTTGAACCACATGACGAAGCAGAAACGTGAGAATGAAACCTGTTGAAACATTTGAACCACAATACGATGCAGAAACGCGAGAACAAAACGCGTCAAAGCGTTTGAACCACATCACAAAGCAGAAACGCGAGAACAAAACACGTTGAAGC
This sequence comes from Garcialebias charrua, assembly GCA_038048925.1. Lineage (NCBI taxonomy): Eukaryota > Metazoa > Chordata > Actinopteri > Cyprinodontiformes > Rivulidae > Garcialebias > Garcialebias charrua. The sequence goes on from JBBPBX010035344.1 coordinate 3,363, forward strand.
GTTTGAACCACATGACAATGCAGAAACGTGAGAATGAAATGCGTCGAAGCGTTTGAACCACATGACGAAGCCGAAGCGCGAGAACGAACGGGTTGAAGCGCTTGAACCACAATACGATGCAGAAACGTGAGAATGAAACGCGTTGAAGCGTTTGAACCGCACAACCAAGCAGAAACAAGAGAATGAAACGCATTGAAGCATTTGAACCGCGCATGACGATGCAGAAACGTGAGCATGAAACTCATCGAAACGTTTGATCCACATGACCAAGCCGAAGCGCGAGAATGAAACACGTTGAAGCGTTTGAACCACAATACGATGCAGAAATGTGAGAATGAAACACGTCAAAGCGTTTGAACCACATGACGAAGCAGAAATGCAAGAATGAAACGCATCGAAGCGTTTGAACCACAATACGATGCAGAAATGTGAGAATGAAACGCGTCAAAGCGTTTGAACCACATGACGAAGCCAAAGCGCGAGAACGAAACACGTTGAAGCATTTGAACCACAATAAGATGCAGAAATGTGAGAATGAAACACGTCAAAGCGTTTGAACCACATGACGAAGCAGAAATGCAAGAATGAAACGCATCGAAGCGTTTGAACCACATGACGATGCAGAAACGTGAGAATGAAACCTGTCGAAGCGTTTGAACCACATGACGAAGCACAAACGCGAGAATGAAACGCATCGAAGCGTTTGAACCACATGACGAAGCAGAAACGCGAGAATGAAACTCAATGAAGCGTTTGAACCACATGATGCAGAAACGTGAGAATGAAACACGTCGAAGCGTTTGAACCGCATGACGAAGCCGAAGCTCGAGAAAGAAACTCATCGAAGCGTTTGAACCACATGACGATGCAGAAATGTGAGAATGAAACGCATCGAAGCGTTTGAACCACATGACGAAGCGCGAGAACGAAATGCGTCGAAGCGTTTGAACCACATGACGATGCAGAAACGTGAGAATGAAACACGTCAAAGCGTTTGAACCACATGACGAAGCCGAAGCGCGAGAACGAAATGCGTCGAAGCGTTTGAACCACAATACGATACAGAAATGTGAGAATGAAACACGTCGAAGCGTTTGAACCACATGACGAAGCAGAAATGCAAGAATGAAACGCATCGAAGCGTTTGAACCATATGACGATGCAGAAACGTGAGAATGAAACCTGTCGAAGCGTTTGAACCACATGACGAAGCACAAACGCGAGAATGAAACTCATCGAAGCGTTTGAACCACATGACGAAGCAGAAACGCGAGAATGAAACTCAATGAAGCGTTTGAACCACATGATGCAGAAACGTGAGAATGAAACACGTCAAAGCGTTTGAACCACATGACGAAGCAGAAACGCGAGAATGAAACTCATTGAAGCGTTTGAACCACATGACGAAGCCGAAGCGCGAGAAAGAAACTCATTGAAGCGTTGGGACCACAATACGATGCAGAAATGTGAGAATGAAATGCATCGAAGCGTTTGAACCACATGACGAAGCCAAAGCGCGAGAACAAAATGCGTCGAAGCGTTTGAACCACATGACGATGCAGATACGTGAGAATGAAACGCGTCGAAGCGTTTGAACCACATGACAAAGCCGAAGCGCGAGAACAAAACACGTTGAAGCGTTTGAAACACAATACGATGCTGAAATGCGAGAATGAAACACGTCGAAGCATTTGAACCACATGACGAAGCAGAAACGTGAGAGTGAAACACGTCGAAGCATTTGAACCACATGACGAAGCAGAAACGTGAGAGTGAAACACGTCGAAGCGTTTGAACCACATGACCAAGCCGAAGCGCGAGAACAAAACACGTTTAAGCATTTGAAACACAATACGATGCTGAAATGCGAGAATGAAACACGTCGAAGCATTTGAACCACATGACCAAGCAGAAACGTGAGAGTGAAACACGTCGAAGCGTTTGAACCACATGACGAAGCAGAGACGTGAGAATGAAACACGTCAAAACATTTGAACCACATGACGAAGCAGACATGAGAATGAAACACGTCAAAACATTTGTACCACATGACGAAGCTTCATGAACCTGTGAAAAGTTCCTACTTGTGATTTCTGCCCTCGCTTCTTCGTCTGCACGCTCCTCCCCCTCCACCATGTGGCGTTGAGTCATACATGTTCTGTGCGTGTTTGGAGATGTTCTGGTCGGGTCCAGAACCAACAGACTGACGTGACTTTGAGTGTTTACAGGTGTCCGCAGCCTCCAGCTCTGAGGGGGTTTATGTTTTAAAATAAATGAAGCTAAACTGTCTTCATCTGTAAAATTATAATTCATGTTTGAGTCAAAACGGCTTCAATTGTGACTTTTTACAACTAATTTGTTGTAACGAAGCTCTTATTTTTACTTTACTGTTTTGTTTACTTGTTTTAATTCTATTTAGGCAAATAATAAAATATGATTCAATCCACTAATCTCCAGCTTTTACGTGTTGCCTTCAAGTGCTGCTTGAACATGACACCATCCAGTTTTAAACACGTCCTTGAATCCTCCCTGGTTTATCATCATTAGTTGAGTTTTAGCTGATTTCAAGTCGACGGGAAACATTTCGGCTGCTCTGCTCTCGATGGTTTCCTCCTCTGTGACCCATCAGTTTCATTAGTTTGGGGAAACCCAAGCTTTGGCGTGGTGCTTGAACGCAACATGGCAGTGTGGCTGTGACGTGTTTGTGTGGCTGCAGCTGCGCAGCAGGAAGTGACGGAGCGCAGGACGACGTGCTGATGCTCCCGGGCAGAACGATGGATCTTTATCACGACGGTACAGAACCGCCTCGGAACCGGTTCCAATGCTGACTTTGATTCTGCGCTCATCTTATCGGTCAGGCTCCGCCTCTTTTAGGACGACGTTTGAAACGCTCCTCCACACTTCAGCTCCAGAGCGAGAAGATGAAAGTGGTGCAGAGTTTAGAATAAAAACTCCTTGTGTCGGCTGACTCAAGTCCGACTCGTTCTGATGGTTCCACTCAAACAGGATGGTTCTTCAGTGAAGTTCTCACCGGGTCGCTGTCTGACATTCAGTCAGTCGGTGTGGAAGCAGGAATCATCTGAGAGACTGTCGGATGATGTTTCCTGCTCTGTTCAAGATTCAAGAGATTCAAGATTCAAGAGCTTTTATTAACATTGCACCAGTTTTCACCAATACAGCGTGATTATGTACGCACAGTCATCCTGAAGATGGAGTGAGTGTGTAAAGCTGCTGCTTATTCAGAACACATGACATGTTCTTCAGCGCGGCCTCTCTCATCCGTTTCGGGATGAAGGTCAAAGGTGTGAAAAAAGGAAAGTACCATGAGGGTCACAGCGTTGGTATTAAAAAAAAAGTATCACATTTTGTCTGCCAAGACACCGCATGACACAGTAAAAACTATACCAATAAGCACATTTAGACAGTTACATGTTGCATGTTGAGACTGAGGCAGGGAGGATTCTGTCCATGAGACATTCCAGATAGCGACAGTCTGACCAGCCGGCCTCCGATAACGCTCATAGAAAAGTTCTCCGGGGGGGGGGGGTAGCAGACAAGACAAGAGAGCAGCTGTTTTGTCCACAGTAAAGCACATCTCAGGAGAAATTAGATATCCAGCCTTTTTCAAGGCTGTTTCCAAGGGAGTCAGATAAGAATTGACAAATATTTTCACTTCAGGCTCACATTGTAATTTCTGTAGCCTTCAGTCTGTAAGGGCGACTCTGTTCCAAGTGATCCAATTCGGGACTTTTTCCACTGATCCAAGCTCTGACCTCAGATGTTGACCACAGCGTCCAGAGTCCCAATCCGAGGGTGATCTGTTCACCCTCTGGATAAGCTCGCAAACAGCTGATTTCTCGAGGTCACCGCGCAGACCAGACGTCGGGTGCTCCAGGCATTAAGTCCTGCTGAAGTCTCCCTCTTTTGCGATAGACCAGTGCTCCACAAACGCCAAAAAGCAAAGCGCTGCCATCGTAATCCAATATAATCCAGATTCTTCACCTCCACAGAGCACAGCACAGAGAGCGAGACGCACACCATCCACACCCACAGGAATCCATGGCGTATCCTCTTTCACTCTGTGAGGGTGGACCGGCTCCCCTTTGCCGTTTCTTCTGTAGAAATCTTGTTCGTAGAATCGAATGCCCAAACCTCCAATCCATCTTAATTTGCGTTCGAGGTGCTTTGCTGAGGAGCTGCAGGCAGCAGGGGGGGGGAGGGGGACGGGAGAGGAAAGGACTAGCGACTGCCTCCGTCGAGAGCCTCCGTCGAGAGCCAAGCCAATGGTTCATGTTGAAGGTCCAGTTCAGGAGCAGGTCCAGAACCTTCCAGCTCATGTGACTCTCCTTTAGGAGCTGAACTGGTGTACATGAAGAAGACTGCAACTTGTTGTTTTTAATCATCTAATGTCCGGACAGATAAAAACGCTTCTGCAGCAGGAACGTTTTACAAACTACTTGGAATAAAAACACATTCTGGACTTCACTACAACTAAAATATTTTGTGCTCTTGTATATTTTTTAAAGACGACTGGGTCAGAGCCGGTTTCTGTACGTTTGGGTCCAGACTCTTCTGCTCCTTCAAAGTCTCGGTTCAAGTCTTTGTCCAAGAAGCATTTTTATGATTCTTCATCCTCTGAGGCGAGACTGTAATCAGACTGACTGTTTTAAAGTCTCTGAGGCCTGTCCACTTGTCTCTGAGTCCTGTCCACTTGTCTCTGAGGCTTGTCTTTGTCTCTGAGTCCTGTCCACTTGTCTCTGAGTCCTGTCCACTTGTCTCTGAGGCTTGTCTTTGTCTCTGAGTCCTGTCCACTTGTCTCTGAGGCTTGTCTTTGTCTCTGAGTCCTGTCCACTTGTCTCTGAGGCTTGTCTTTGTCTCTGAGTCCTGCCCACTTGTCTCTGAGGCCTGTCCACTTGTCTCTGAGTCATGTCTTTGTCTCTGAGTTCTGTCTTTGTCTCTGAGTCCTGTCCACTTGTCTCTGAGGCTTGTCCACTTGTCTCTGAGTCCTGTCCACTTGTCTCTGAGTCCTGTCCACTTGTCTCTGAGTCCTGTCCACTTGTCTCTGAGTCCTGTCCACTTGTCTCTGAGGCCTGTCCACTTGTCTCTGAGTCGTGTCTTTGTCTCTGAGTCCTGTCCACTGTCTCTGAGTCCTGTCCACTTGTCTCTGAGTCCTGTCCACTTGTCTCTGAGTCCTGTCCACTTGTCTCTGAGTCCTGTCTTTGTCTCTGAGTCCTGTCCACTTGTCTCTGAGGCTTGTCCACTGTCTCTGAGTCCTGTCCACTTGTCTCTGAGGCTTGTCCACTTGTCTCTGAGTCCTGCCCACTTGTCTCTGAGGCCTGTCCACTTGTCTCTAAGTCCTGTCTTTGTCTCTGAGTCCTGTCCACTTGTCTCTGAGGCTTGTCCACTGTCTCTGAGTCCTGTCCACTTGTCTTTGAGTCCTGTCTTTGTCTCTGAGTCCTGCCCACTTGTCTTTGAGTCCTGCCCACTTGTCTCTGAGTCCTATCCACTGTCTTTGAGACCTGTCCACTGTCTCTGAGTCCTGTCTTTGTCTCTGAGTCCTGTCCACTTGTCTCTGAGTCCTGTCCACTGTCTGTGAGACCTTCCCACTTGTCTCTGAGTCGTGTCCACTTGTCTCTGAGTCGTGTCCACTTGTCTCTGAGTCGTGTCCACTTGTCTCTGAGTCGTGTCCACTTGTCTCTGAGTCGTGTCCACTTGTCTCTGAGTCGTGTCCACTTGTCTCTGAATCCTGTCTTTGTCTCTGAGTCCTGTCCACTTGTCTCTGAGTCCTGTCCACTTGTCTCTGAGTCCTGTCTTTGTCTCTAAGGCCTGTCCACTTGTCTCTGAGTCCTGTCCACTGTCTCTGAGACCTGTCCACTTGTCTCTGAGACCTGCCCACTTGTCTCTGAGTCCTGTCCACTGTCTCTGAGACCTGCCCACTTGTCTCTGAGTCGTGTCCACTTGTCTCTGAGTCGTGTCCACTTGTCTCTGAGTCGTGTCCACTTGTCTCTGAGTCGTGTCCACTTGTCTCTGAGTCGTGTCCACTTGTCTCTGAGTCGTGTCCACTTGTCTCTGAGTCCTGCCCACTTGTCTCTGAGTTGTGTCCACTTGTCTCTGAGTCGTGTCCACTTGTCTCTGAGTTGTGTCCACTTGTCTCTGAGGCTTGTCCACTGTCTCTGAGTCCTGTCCACTTGTCTCTGAGGCTTGTCCACTTGTCTCTGAGTCCTGCCCACTTGTCTCTGAGGCCTGTCCACTTGTCTCTAAGTCCTGTCTTTGTCTCTGAGTCCTGTCCACTTGTCTCTGAGGCTTGTCCACTGTCTCTGAGTCCTGTCCACTTGTCTTTGAGTCCTGTCTTTGTCTCTGAGTCCTGCCCACTTGTCTTTGAGTCCTGCCCACTTGTCTCTGAGTCCTGTCCACTGTCTCTGAGACCTGTCCACTGTCTCTGAGTCCTGTCTTTGTCTCTGAGTCCTGTCCACTTCTCTCTGAGTCCTGTCCGCTGTCTCTGAGACCTGTCAGCTTTCTCTGAGTCCTGTCTTTGTCTCTGAGGCTTGTCTTTGTCTCTGAGTCCTGCCCACTTGTCTCTGAGGCCTGTCCACTTGTCTCTGAATCCTGTCTTTGTCTCTGAGTCCTGTCCACTTGTCTCTGAGTCCTGTCCACTTGTCTCTGAGTCCTGTCCACTTGTCTCTGAGTCCTGTCTTTGTCTCTAAGGCCTGTCCACTGTCTCTGAGACCTGTCCACTTGTCTCTGAGCCGTGTCCACTTGTCTCTGAGTCCTGTCCACTGTCTCTGAGACCTGCCCACTTGTCTCTGAGTCGTGTCCACTTGTCTCTGAGTCGTGTCCACTTGTCTCTGAGTCGTGTCCACTTGTCTCTGAGTCGTGTCCACTTGTCTCTGAGTCGTGTCCACTTGTCTCTGAGTCGTGTCCACTTGTCTCTGAGTCGTGTCCACTTGTCTCTGAGTCGTGTCCACTTGTCTCTGAGTCCTGCCCACTTGTCTCTGAGTTGTGTCCACTTGTCTCTGAGTCGTGTCCACTTGTCTCTGAGTTGTGTCCACTTGTCTCTGAGTCGTGTCCACTTGTCTCTGAGTCGTGTCCACTTGTCTCTGAGTCGTGTCCACTTGTCTCTGAGTCCTGTCTTTGTCTCTGAGTCCTGTCTTTGTCTCTGAGTCCTGTCTTTGTCTCTGAGTCCTGTCTTTGTCTCTGAGTCGTGTCCACTTGTCTCTGAGTCGTGTCCACTTGTCTCTGAGGCCTGTCCACTTGTCTCTGAGTCCTGTCTTTGTCTCTGAGTCCTGTCTTTGTCTCTGAGTCCTGCCCACTTGTCCCTGAGTCGTGTCCACTTGTCTCTGAGTCTGTCACTTGCCTGACTTGTCTCTGAGTTGTGTCCACTTGTCTCTGAGTCGTGTCCCCTTGTCTCTGAGTCGTGTCCACTTGTCTCTGAGTCCTGTCCACTTGTCTCTGAGTCGTGTCTTTGTCTCTGAGTCGTGTCTTTGTCTCTGAGTCATGTCTTTGTCTCTGAGTCCTGTCCACTTGTCTCTGAGTCCTGTCCACTTGTCTCTGAGTCCTGTCCACTTGTCTCTGAGTCGTGTCCACTTGTCTCTGAGTCCTGTCTACTTGTCTCTGAGTCCTGTCCACTTGTCTCTGAGTCCTGTCCACTTGTCTCTGAGTCCTGTCCACTTGTCTCTGAGTCCTGTCCACTTGTCTCTGAGTCGTGTCTTTGTCTCTGAGTCCTGTCCACTTGTCTCTGAGTCCTGTCCACTTGTCTCTGAGCCGTGTCCACTTGTCTCTGAGCCGTGTCCACTTGTCTCTGAGCCGTGTCCACTTGTCTCTGAGTCGTGTCCACTTGTCTCTGAGTCGTGTCCACTTGTCTCTGAGTCGTGTCCACTTGTCTCTGAGACCTGTCCACTTTCTCTGAGTCCTGTCTTTGTCTCTGAGACCTGTCCACTTGTCTCTGAGGCTTGTCTTTGTCTCTGAGTCCTGCCCACTTGTCTCTGAGGCCTGTCCACTTGTCTCTGAATCCTGTCTTTGTCTCTGAGTCCTGTCCATTTGTCTCTGAGTCCTGTCCACTTGTCTCTGAGTCCTGTCTTTGTCTCTAAGGCCTGTCCACTTGTCTCTGAGTCCTGTCCACTGTCTCTGAGACCTGTCCACTTGTCTCTGAGACCTGCCCACTTGTCTCTGAGTCCTGTCCACTGTCTCTGAGACCTGCCCACTTGTCTCTGAGTCGTGTCCACTTGTCTCTGAGTCGTGTCCACTTGTCTCTGAGTCGTGTCCACTTGTCTCTGAGTCGTGTCCACTTGTCTCTGAGTCGTGTCCACTTGTCTCTGAGTCCTGTCCACTTGTCTCTGAGTCCTCTCCACTTGTCTCTGAGTCGTGTCCACTTGTCTCTGAGTCCTGCCCACTTGTGTCTGAGTTGTGTCCACTTGTCTCTGAGTCCTGTCCACTTGTCTCTGAGTCGTGTCCACTTGTCTCTGAGTCATGTCCATTTGTCTCTGAGGCCTGTCCACTTGTCTCTGAGTCCTGTCTTTGTCTCTGAGTCGTGTCCACTTGTCTCTGAGTTGTGTCCACTTGTCTCTGAGTCCTGTCTTTGTCTCTGAGTCTTGAGCGTGTCCACTTGTCTCTGAGTCGTGTCCACTTGTCTCTGAGTCGTGTCCACTTGTCTCTGAGGCCTGTCCACTTGTCTCTGAGTCCTGTCTTTGTCTCTGAGTCCTGTCTTTGTCTCTGAGTCCTGCCCACTTGTCCCTGAGTCGTGTCCACTTGTCTCTGAGTCGTGTCCACTTGTCTCTGAGTCCTGCCCACTTGTCTCTGAGGCCTGTCCACTTGTCTCTGAGTCGTGTCTTTGTCTCTGAGTCCTGTCCACTGTCTCTGAGTCCTGTCTTTGTCTCTGAGTCCTGTCCACTTGTCTCTGAGTCCTGTCCACTTGTCTCTGAGTCCTGTCTTTGTCTCTGAGTCCTGTCCACTTGTCTCTGAGGCTTGTCCACTGTCTCTGAGTCCTGTCCACTTGTCTCTGAGGCTTGTCCACTTGTCTCTGAGTCCTGCCCACTTGTCTCTGAGGCCTGTCCACTTGTCTCTAAGTCCTGTCTTTGTCTCTGAGTCCTGTCCACTTGTCTCTGAGGCTTGTCCACTGTCTCTGAGTCCTGTCCACTTGTCTTTGAGTCCTGTCTTTGTCTCTGAGTCCTGCCCACTTGTCTTTGAGTCCTGCCCACTTGTCTCTGAGTCCTATCCACTGTCTCTGAGACCTGTCCACTGTCTCTGAGTCCTGTCTTTGTCTCTGAGTCCTGTCCACTTGTCTCTGAGTCCTGTCCACTGTCTGTGAGACCTTCCCACTTGTCTCTGAGTCGTGTCCACTTGTCTCTGAGTCGTGTCCACTTGTCTCTGAGTCGTGTCCACTTGTCTCTGAGTCGTGTCCACTTGTCTCTGAGTCGTGTCCACTTGTCTCTGAGTCGTGTCCACTTGTCTCTGAGGCTTGTCTTTGTCTCTGAGTCCTGCCCACTTGTCTCTGAGGCCTGTCCACTTGTCTCTGAATCCTGTCTTTGTCTCTGAGTCCTGTCCACTTGTCTCTGAGTCCTGTCCACTTGTCTCTGAGTCCTGTCCACTTGTCTCTGAGTCCTGTCTTTGTCTCTAAGGCCTGTCCACTGTCTCTGAGACCTGTCCACTTGTCTCTGAGCCGTGTCCACTTGTCTCTGAGTCCTGTCCACTGTCTCTGAGACCTGTCCACTTGTCTCTGAGTCGTGTCCACTTGTCTCTGAGTCGTGTCCACTTGTCTCTGAGTCGTGTCCACTTGTCTCTGAGTCGTGTCCACTTGTCTCTGAGTCGTGTCCACTTGTCTCTGAGTCGTGTCCACTTGTCTCTGAGTCGTGTCCACTTGTCTCTGAGTCGTGTCCACTTGTCTCTGAGTCGTGTCCACTTGTCTCTGAGTCGTGTCCACTTGTCTCTGAGTCGTGTCCACTTGTCTCTGAGTCGTGTCCACTTGTCTCTGAGTCGTGTCCACTTGTCTCTGAGTCCTGTCCACTTGTCTCTGAGTCCTGTCTTTGTCTCTGAGTCGTGTCCACTTGTCTCTGAGTCCTGTCTTTGTCTCTGAGTCCTGTCTTTGTCTCTGAGCCCTGTCTTTGTCTCTGAGTCCTGTCTTTGTCTCTGAGTCATGTCCACTTGTCTCTGAGTCGTGTCCACTTGTCTCTGAGGCCTGTCCACTTGTCTCTGAGTCCTGTCTTTGTCTCTGAGTCCTGTCTTTGTCTCTGAGTCCTGCCCACTTGTCTCTGAGTCGTGTCCACTTGTCTCTGAGTTGTCTCTGAGTTGTGTCCACTTGTCTCTGAGTCGTGTCCCCTTGTCTCTGAGTCGTGTCCACTTGTCTCTGAGTCCTGTCCACTTGTCTCTGAGTCGTGTCTTTGTCTCTGAGTCGTGTCTTTGTCTCTGAGTCATGTCTTTGTCTCTGAGTCCTGTCCACTTGTCTCTGAGTCCTGTCCACTTGTCTCTGAGTCCTGTCCACTTGTCTCTGAGTCGTGTCCACTTGTCTCTGAGTCCTGTCTACTTGTCTCTGAGTCCTGTCCACTTGTCTCTGAGTCCTGTCCACTTGTCTCTGAGTCCTGTCCACTTGTCTCTGAGTCCTGTCCACTTGTCTCTGAGTCGTATCTTTGTCTCTGAGTCCTGTCCACTTGTCTTTGAGTCCTGTCCACTTGTCTCTGAGCCGTGTCCACTTGTCTCTGAGCTGTGTCCACTTGTCTCTGAGCCGTGTTCACTTGTCTCTGAGTCGTGTCCACTTGTCTCTGAGTCGTGTCCACTTGTCTCTGAGACCTGTCCACTTTCTCTGAGTCCTGTCTTTGTCTCTGAGACCTGTCCACTTGTCTCTGAGGCTTGTCTTTGTCTCTGAGTCCTGCCCACTTGTCTCTGAGGCCTGTCCACTTGTCTCTGAATCCTGTCTTTGTCTCTGAGTCCTGTCCATTTGTCTCTGAGTCCTGTCCACTTGTCTCTGAGTCCTGTCTTTGTCTCTAAGGCCTGTCCACTTGTCTCTGAGTCCTGTCCACTGTCTCTGAGACCTGTCCACTTGTCTCTGAGACCTGCCCACTTGTCTCTGAGTCCTGTCCACTGTCTCTGAGACCTGCCCACTTGTCTCTGAGTCGTGTCCACTTGTCTCTGAGTCGTGTCCACTTGTCTCTGAGTCGTGTCCACTTGTCTCTGAGTCGTGTCCACTTGTCTCTGAGTCGTGTCCACTTGTCTCTGAGTCCTGTCCACTTGTCTCTGAGTCCTCTCCACTTGTCTCTGAGTCGTGTCCACTTGTCTCTGAGTCCTGCCCACTTGTGTCTGAGTTGTGTCCACTTGTCTCTGAGTCCTGTCCACTTGTCTCTGAGTCGTGTCCACTTGTCTCTGAGTCATGTCCATTTGTCTCTGAGGCCTGTCCACTTGTCTCTGAGTCCTGTCTTTGTCTCTGAGTCGTGTCCACTTGTCTCTGAGTTGTGTCCACTTGTCTCTGAGTCCTGTCTTTGTCTCTGAGTCGTGTCCACTTGTCTCTGAGTCGTGTCCACTTGTCTCTGAGTCGTGTCCACTTGTCTCTGAGGCCTGTCCACTTGTCTCTGAGTCCTGTCTTTGTCTCTGAGTCCTGTCTTTGTCTCTGAGTCCTGCCCACTTGTCCCTGAGTCGTGTCCACTTGTCTCTGAGTCGTGTCCACTTGTCTCTGAGTCCTGCCCACTTGTCTCTGAGTTGTGTCCACTTGTCTCTGAGTCGTGTCTTTGTCTCTGAGTCGTGTCTTTGTCTCTGAGTCGTGTCTTTGTCTCTGAGTCGTGTCTTTGTCTCTGAGTCCTGTCTTTGTCTCTGAGTCCTGTCCACTTGTCTCTGAGTCCTGTCCACTTGTCTCTGAGTCCTGTCCACTTGTCTCTGAGTCCTGTCCACTTGTCTCTGAGTCCTGTCCACTTGTCTCTGAGTCCTGTCTTTGTCTCTAAGGCCTGTACTTGTCTCTGAGTCCTGTCCACTGTCTATGAGACCTGTCCACTTGTCTCTGAGACCTGCCCACTTGTCTCTGAGTCCTGTCCACTGTCTCTGAGACCTGCCCACTTGTCTCTGAGTCGTGTCCTTGTCTCTGAGTCGTGTCCACTTGTCTCTGAATCGTGTCCACTTGTCTCTGAGCCGTGTCCACTTGTCTCTGAGCCGTGTCCACTTGTCTCTGAGCCGTGTCCACTTGTCTCTGAGCCGTGTCCACTTGTCTCTGAGTCGTGTCCACTTGTCTCTGAGTCGTGTCCACTTGTCTCTGAGTCGTGTCCACTTGTCTCTGAGTCGTGTCCACTTGTCTCTGAGTCGTGTCCACTTGTCTCTGAGTCGTGTCCACTTGTCTCTGAGTCCTGTCCACTTGTCTCTGAGTCCTGTCCACTTGTCTCTGAGTCGTGTCCACTTGTCTCTGAGTCGTGTCCACTTGTCTCTGAGTCGTGTCCACTTGTCTCTGAGTCGTGTCCACTTGTCTCTGAGGCCTGTCCACTTGTCTCTGAGTCCTGTCTTTGTCTCTGAGTCCTGTCTTTGTCTCTGAGTCCTGCCCACTTGTCCCTGAGTCGTGTCCACTTGTCTCTGAGTCCTGTCTTTGTCTCTGAGTCCTGTCTTTGTCTCTGAGTCCTGCCCACTTGTCCCTGAGTCGTGTCCACTTGTCTCGGAGTCGTGTCCACTTGTCTCGGAGTCGTGTCTTTGTCTCTGAGTCGTGTCTTTGTCTCAGAGTCGTGTCTTTGTCTCGGAGTCGTGTCTTTGTCTCGGAGTCCTTTCCACTTGTCTCTGAGTCCTGTCCACTTGTCTCTGAGTCCTGTCCACTTGTCTCTGAGTCCTGTCCACTTGTCTCTGAGTCCTGTCCACTTGTCTCTGAGTCCTGTCCACTTGTCTCTGAGTCGTGTCTTTGTCTCTGAGTCCTGTCCACTTGTCTCTGAGTCCTGTCCACTTGTCTCTGAGTCCTGACTTGTCTCTGAGCTGTCCACTTGTCTCTGAGTCCTGTCCACTTGTCTCTGAGTCCTGTCCACTTGTCTCTGAGTCGTGTCTTTGTCTCTGAGTCCTGTCCACTTTGTCTCTGAGTCCTGCCCACTTGTCTCTGAGGCCTGTCCACTTGTCTCTGAGTCGTGTCTTTGTCTCTGAGTCCTGTCCACTGTCTCTGAGTCCTGTCTTTGTCTCTGAGTCCTGTCCACTTGTCTCTGAGGCCTGTCCACTTGTCTCTGAGTCGTGTCTTTGTCTCTGAGTCCTGTCCACTGTCTCTGAGTCCTGTCTTTGTCTCTGAGTCGTGTCCACTTGTCTCTGAGTCCTGTCCACTTGTCTCTGAGTCCTGTCTTTGTCTCTGAGTCCTGTCCACTTGTCTCTGAGGCTTGTCCACTGTTTCTGAGTCCTGTCCACTTGTCTCTGAGGCTTGTCCACTTGTCTCTGAGTCCTGCCCACTTGTCTCTGAGGCCTGTCCACTTGTCTCTAAGTCCTTTCTTTGTCTCTGAGTCCTGTCCACTTGTCTCTGAGGCTTGTCCACTGTCTCTGAGTCCTGTCCACTTGTCTTTGAGTCCTGTCTTTGTCTCTGAGTCCTGCCCACTTGTCTTTGAGTCCTGCCCACTTGTCTCTGAGTCCTGTCCACTGTCTCTGAGACCTGTCCACTGTCTCTGAGTCCTGTCTTTGTCTCTGAGTCCTGTCCACTTGTCCTGTCCGCTGTCTCTGAGACCTGTCCACTTTCTCTGAGTCCTGTCTTTGTCTCTGAGACCTGTACACTTGTCTCTGAGGCTTGTCTTTGTCTCTGAGTCCTGCCCACTTGTCTCTGAGGCCTGTCCACTTGTCTCTGAATCCTGTCTTTGTCTCTGAGTCCTGTCCACTTGTCTCTGAGTCCTGTCCACTTGTCTCTGAGTCCTGTCTTTGTCTCTAAGGCCTGTCCACTTGTCTCTGAGTCCTGTCCACTGTCTCTGAGACCTGTCCACTTGTCTCTGAGACCTGCCCACTTGTCTCTGAGTCCTGTCCACTGTCTCTGAGACCTGCCCACTTGTCTCTGAGTCGTGTCCACTTGTCTCTGAGTCGTGTCCACTTGTCTCTGAGTCGTGTCCACTTGTCTCTGAGTCGTGTCCACTTGTCTCTGAGTCGTGTCCACTTGTCTCTGAGTCGTGTCCACTTGTCTCTGAGTCGTGTCCACTTGTCTCTGAGTCGTGTCCACTTGTCTCTGAGTCGTGTCCACTTGTCTCTGAGTCGTGTCCACTTGTCTCTGAGTCGTGTCCACTTGTCTCTGAGGCCTGTCCACTTGTCTCTGAGTCCTGTCTTTGTCTCTGAGTCGTGTCCACTTGTCTCTGAGTCCTGTCTTTGTCTCTGAGTCCTGTCTTTGTCTCTGAGCCCTGTCTTTGTCTCTGAGTCCTGTCTTTGTCTCTGAGTCATGTCCACTTGTCTCTGAGTCGTGTCCACTTGTCTCTGAGGCCTGTCTTTGTCTCTGAGTCCTGTCTTTGTCTCTGAGTCCTGCCCACTTGTCTCTGAGTCGTGTCCACTTGTCTCTGAGTCCTGCCCACTTGTCTCTGAGTTGTGTCCACTTGTCTCTGAGTCGTGTCCCCTTGTCTCTGAGTCGTGTCCACTTGTCTCTGAGTCCTGTCCACTTGTCTCTGAGTCGTGTCTTTGTCTCTGAGTCGTGTCTTTGTCTCTGAGTCCTGTCCACTTGTCTCTGAGTCCTGTCCACTTGTCTCTGAGTCCTGTCCACTTGTCTCTGAGTCTGTCCACTTGTCTCTGAGTCCTGTCCACTTGTCTCTGAGTCGTGTCCACTTGTCTCTGAGTCCTGTCCACTTGTCTCTGAGTCCTGTCCACTTGTCTCTGAGTCCTGTCCACTTGTCTCTGAGTCGTGTCTTTGTCTCTGAGTCCTGTCCACTTGTCTCTGAGTCCTGTCCACTTGTCTCTGAGCCGTGTCCACTTGTCTCTGAGCCGTGTCCACTTGTCTCTGAGCCGTGTCCACTTGTCTCTGAGTCGTGTCCACTTGTCTCTGAGACCTGTCCACTTTCTCTGAGTCCTGTCTTTGTCTCTGAGACCTGTCCACTTGTCTCTGAGGCTTGTCTTTGTCTCTGAGTCCTGCCCAATTTGTCTCTGAGGCCTGTTCACTTGTCTCTGAATCCTGTCTTTGTCTCTGAGTCCTGTCCACTTGTCTCTGAGTCCTGTCCACTTGTCTCTGAGTCCTGTCCACTTGTCTCTGAG
The DNA here is from genome assembly GCA_038048925.1 of Garcialebias charrua. Lineage (NCBI taxonomy): Eukaryota > Metazoa > Chordata > Actinopteri > Cyprinodontiformes > Rivulidae > Garcialebias > Garcialebias charrua. The sequence continues at coordinate 18,504 of JBBPBX010035344.1, forward strand.
TCCTGTCTTTGTCTCTAAGGCCTGTCCATTTGTCTCTGAGTCCTGTCCACTGTCTCTGAGACCTGTCCACTTGTCTCTGAGACCTGCCCACTTGTCTCTGAGTCCTGTCCACTGTCTCTGAGACCTGCCCACTTGTCTCTGAGTCGTGTCCACTTGTCTCTGAGTCGTGTCCACTTGTCTCTGAATCGTGTCCACTTGTCTCTGAGCCGTGTCCACTTGTCTCTGAGCCGTGTCCACTTGTCTCTGAGCCGTGTCCACTTGTCTCTGAGTCCGTGTCCACTTGTCTCTGAGTCGTGTCCACTTGTCTCTGAGTCGTGTCCACTTGTCTCTGAGTCGTGTCTTTGTCTCTGAGTCGTGTCCACTTGTCTCTGAGTCCTGTCCACTTGTCTCTGAGTCGTGTCCACTTGTCTCTGAGTCGTGTCCACTTGTCTCTGAGTCGTGTCCACTTGTCTCTGAGTCGTGTCCACTTGTCTCTGAGTCCTGTCCACTTGTCTCTGAGTCGTGTCCACTTGTCTCTGAGTCCTGTCCACTTGTCTCTGAGTCGTGTCCACTTGTCTCTGAGTCGTGTCCACTTGTCTCTGAGTCCTGTCCACTTGTCTCTGAGTCGTGTCCACTTGTCTCTGAGTCCTGCCCACTTGTCTCTGAGTTGTCCACTTGTCTCTGAGTCCTGTCCACTTGTCTCTGAGTCCTGTCCACTTGTCTCTGAGTCCTGTCCACTTGTCTCTGAGGCCTGTCCACTTCTCTCTGAGTCGTGTCCACTTGTCTCTGAGTCGTGTCCACTTGTCTCTGAGTCGTGTCCACTTGTCTCTGAGTCCTGTCTTGGTCTCTGAGTCCTGTCTTTGTCTCTGAGTCGTGTCCACTTGTCTCTGAGTCGTGTCCACTTGTCTCTGAGTCGTGTCCACTTGTCTCTGAGTCGTGTCCACTTGTCTCTGAGGCCTGTCCACTTGTCTCTGAGTCCTGTCTTGTCTCTGAGTCCTGTCTTTGTCTCTGAGTCGTGTCCACTTGTCTCTGAGTCGTGTCCACTTGTCTCTGAGTCGTGTCCACTTGTCTCTGAGTCGTGCCCACTTGTCTCTGAGTCGTGTCCACTTGTCTCTGAGTCCTGTCTTTGTCTCTGAGTCGTGTCCACTTGTCTCGGAGTCGTGTCCACTTGTCTCTGAGTCGTGTCTTTGTCTCTGAGTCGTGTCTTTGTCTCTGAGTCGTGTCTTTGTCTCGGAGTCGTGTCTTTGTCTCGGAGTCGTGTCTTTGTCTCGGAGTCCTGTCCACTGTCTCTGAGTTGTCCTTCAGACAAACATCCAAATATGTTTTAAGTTTCAGTTGTTCAGGAGATATTTTGCTAACAGTCACATTGTGTTGGTACCTGAGCTGTAGAAGAAACAGGAACATGAAAACAGATTAAATGAAAGCTGCTCCTCCTGGAGGAGCTCGTCTGGTTCTCCTGGAGGAGCTCGTCTGGTTCTCCTGGAGGAGCTCCTCCTTCAGCTGCTGGGTTGTTTGTCTCAGCTGTGGTTCTGAGTGTGGTCCAGCAGGGGGCGGCACCATCACAGCTCCTGCTCCGACAGGAAGTCAAACCTCAGGGAGACAAAAAGTCACATGCTCTGTTGCTGGGTCCACTGGAAGTGGGTCCAGAACCAGAGCCAGCAGCGTGTAGAACTGTCCTGGTGTCCTGGACCAGTCTCTGAAGGTTCTGGTGCAGCGCCTCGGTTCTGACCCGTTCTGTTGTAGAACATCTGCTGTGTTTGGGATGACTGCACGGTCTGACCTTCAGGGTGAATCTGTCTGATGTTTTTGTCTGTAGAGAATTGACCTCTGACCTCTGAGGCCATTGCTGAGGTCTTCCCATCATGGCGTTGTGGTAACTGCTCTCATTACACATCAATGCTTACACGGAACTTCACCAGATTATCTGAAGGATATTCTTATTCCATACTCATCCACCCGTTCGCTGCGGTCACAGAACAGTAATCTCCTTCACATTCCGAGAACCAAATTAAGGACCATGGGAGACCGGGCTTTCAGTGTGGCTGCCCCCCGCCTGTGGAACTCTCTTCCTGACTGTCTAAGAGCCCCACAGTCTGTGGTTGACTTTAAGAGCGACTTGAAGACCTTTCTTTTCGACCAAGCATACTCTACCTCCTCATGATTCTACTTTTGATCTTAGCTGATATTGTTATTGATTTTAATTGTTTTATTATTTGTTTTATTGTCATTTAATTCTGTTGCTCCTTGTAGCACTTTGAGATTTTCATTAATGAAAAGTGCGTTATAAATTGAATTCATTATTATTATTATTATTATTATAACACCTGAAACAATCAGCCCCGCCCACTCAGTGTGAGGATAGTTTGAGTAAATCTTGAGAGTAAATGTAGAGTGTGTGTGTGTGTGTGTGTGTGTGTGCACGCGCAGGTGTGTGTGTGTGCACGCGCAGGTGTGTGTCCAGGGTTTTCTCTAGGATTTATTTAACTGTGGTGGTGGTGGTGGGGGGGGGGGGATCTGTGGCTCCTCCCCCAGAACATTTCAGAATAAAGTAGAAGTTACTTCCTGCTCTCTGGTGTGTTCTTGACGTTGCGGCTCCATCAGCAGTTGTCCAGTGTTTGGACGTGCAGTGTTTGGACGTCCAAACACTGCACGTCCAAACACTGGAGGTGCAATGTTTGGACGTCCAAACACTGGACGTCCAGTGTTTGTACGTGCAGTGTTTGTACGTGCAGTGTTTGGACGTGCAATGTTTGGACGTCCAAACACTGCACGTCGTCCAAACACTGGAGGTGCAGTGTTTGGACGTCCAAACACTGGACGTCCAGTGTTTGGACGTGCAGTGTTTGGACGTCCAAACACT
>JBBPBX010035345.1:7733-32115 GCA_038048925.1 Garcialebias charrua
TGTATGTGATGTGTCACGTGACACTTTCTGATTGGGCGGTTTTCCGGCGGTGTTTAACAGATTTTTGGGCTGGAAAACCTGGATTCTATCTGGCAACACTGCTCTCAGTTCCTCGACGTGGCTGGAATGGAAGCAGCAAGAATAGCCAACGTGCTACAGATGGAGGACACGCTTGCTTCTCACTTGGCCCCCAGATCTTCTGGAACAAAACCGACTTTGCCCAGTAAAGCCTGTCGAGCCTCAGCTGCTCAGCTGGAGAAGTGTTACAGAGCTCAGGGCCTCGCAGCACGCGCGATGAACGCATCCGCCATGATGCAGGCATACCTAGCAGAAAAGCTACAGGAGCTCCAGGTGACAACAGACAAGCAGGCTGCAACTGAAGTGCTTGAAAGAAGCCCGCAGGGCCACTGACTTCGTGCTCCGAATGATGGGGACAACAGCCATTGCACAAGGGAGATGTATGGCTGAGGTGGTCATTGCCCAGCGTCATCTGTGGATGACCCTGACAGACCTTCCGGAAGGTCAGTGGGTCCCTTTTCTGCACCACTCCATAGCGCAGACGGGACTCTTTGGGAGAGCCCTGGACCGGATCCAGACCAGGCTAGAGTAGAGGCGTAAGCAGGCTGAGACCCTCCGGGAGGGCATGCCGAGGAGAGCTTTTGGACCCCCCAGGGAGTCGAGCGGGAGCAGACCAATGCAGCCTCGACACCGCTCAGTCACACGGCGTCCTTTGCAGAAGAGGCCGGCGTACGAGGGGGAGCACCGGCAGAGACCCCTACCGGGTCCACCTCAGGCCGGTCAGTCCTGGAGTAGGAACAGATTTGTCCTCCGCCAGGCGGTCCAACAGAAGACTTCCTCGGCGAATCGTGATGCAAGACAGAAGCGAGCCTGATGAAACAGGCCCTCTGCATAATTCTGCTGGCTCATCCACCAAAGGGGTACGGGAGCCTAATTTTACATGCCCAGACTTTATTTGTAAGAGACTACAAAAAGCTGGTGACTTTACTGTATGCACAAAACATGAATGTTCTGATGTATGTGAAATAAAGTCAAAAGGTTGTTGCACTAAACACAAAATAAAAGTTCAAAGAGCAGTTTTGCCTTGTTTCTTGACTCAAAAAAAGTGATGAACAACAACAACACAACCCCCCTTTTGAGAATGATCGCTATGAAGAGAGGGGACTGCCACCCCCCCCTTCTCCCTCGCAGTGCACGGGGTGTCATATCAGAACAATAAACCCTAGCAGGTTGTCCCAGGACTGTTTGCAGCAGACAGACCCCGTGGCATCTGCGAGCAGGTAAACCGGCTCACACAAAACCAGGTGAGGGGGGTCACACGCCCCCGCACCACCGGAGCTCAGGGGGCCAACAATACACAAATTCCCCAAGCCTGCAACACGTCCGCATGCCCGGAGGACGTGCCGACTGAACACGGTGACCATGACGACGTACTGTCATGGCCCCCGAATGTATTTCAGCGGATGACTGCACTGAGCCACGGGAACGCTGCAACAGAAGTCTGCAGGCCCGGGCCATGCACACATGCTGGCAGAGAGAACAACAATAATGTTGTAGAAGCCGTAAATAAATGTTGTCACGACATAAGAAAAGCACCTGGGCTGAATCAGATAATTAACCTTGTGCCCGAGAAAGCCTGGACCTAGGCTAGGTGCTGAGCAGAAAAATGATATTTGTACAGCCTTAGGCCCTCAAACTGGAACTGGCTTCACAACCTGTAAAACCAGCAGGCTGTACACGAGCAGTGGGCTTGCAATGTGTGACCAAGCTCAGCACAGTAGCCCAGCTGTGCCTTTAAATAACATACCCTCACCAGGAGGTTTTCAGCTCAGTCATAATATTGCAAAAAAGCACCCGGATTACCGTATATCTGGGCGTATGGGTCACCACCACCTTGGTCAAAACACATCCTTAGGGGAAGCGGGCCTGACACAGCTCCTTGGAGTCGAAGCGAGCTCCAGAGCAGTGTCAGAATCAGAGGCTTGTGAACCAGACCCAGCCACGGAGCGTCCTGGAATCCGGAGGTCTGTTCGCATACAAAATCTGCACGCTCTATGTCCCGTGCCTCTCACTAAACGAAGCAAAAACAGACGTTCTAACTCACGGCTGTCCAGCAGAAGCAATGCATTACATCTCTCCCCCAACACCCCCAGTTTGGGTGATGCGGGAGCACACAGGAGGGACCCCTCCCTAATATTGTTGGCCCCTAGGAGGCCACAGGGCCCATGGCCCTCGGAGGTGTGCGTAATTCTGATATGCGGGCAACTGCTCCCCTTCAGGGGCCTGCTGTCTCAACCACACAAACAGCCTCTCTACTTACACCCAAGACTGTGGCAAATTTCAGCTTGGTTGCTGAGAGGAACAAACTGATGACCTCAGGCCTACCCAACAACGTGGTAAATATGATCCAGGGAGTGAGAGCAGTGTCAACACAGACTCTCTATGCTCGTAAATGGTGTGTTTTTGAAGCTTGGTGCATGGAAAGGAATAGTGTCCCTTATTCCTGTGACCTGGTCCAGCTTCTTACCTTTCTACAGGACCTGCTGGAGAAAGGCCGCTCTTTTTCCACAATTAAGGTGTTTTTATCAGCCATCTCGGCATGCCACGAAGGCTGGGGGGGGAAGACACCCGGTGCACACCCTCTCATGATAAGGTTCATGAAGGGCGTATTGAGGAAGAGACCCCAGCAGGACTTTGACCCCTGATTGGGACCTCCAATTGGTCCTGAATGCTCTCTGTGAGCCCCCATTCAAACCTTTAAAGTGCGACTAAACCCAAAATTAACTTTTTTTAGCTGATAAACTCCCTAGAATGTGTTTAAAATGTTATCTAGCACTATGGCTGTGTTTATTCTCACATAATTGTGCATATCTGTGTAAATTGGCAATATTTGGCAATATTTGGTCTAAAAATGTGTTTACGGTAGTTCTATGGGTTGAACTGGTGGATTACACCTTAATTTTCTTATTTGTGCAAACGCTCATGTGTGACATGTCTGCTCATGTGTGATGTCACACAGGTGGTTCAAGCAGAGCCAATCCCCTGCAGAGATGAGAAGTGCATACCTTATATGGAAGTGCTGCATTTCACTCCTGACAAGCGGTTTTATTTTTATTTTCATTTTCATTGTTTTAGGCCTTTGGTTTTGGATGGAATGGGTGGAATGGATAAATACATCTACATGTTTATTCTTTGTTGTTGCTTGGTGTATGTTGTTGGCTAGAGGTTTAATTTGTTTTAGGTTGTTGCAGGTGGAGGCGTGAACAAAAGCACAACTCTACCTCCACCCCTCCTTGTCTCTCGACACGCCCATTTTCAGGGAGATTTTGGAAGGAGGAGTTACCAATCCACAGGGGTTTAGTCGCACTTTAAGCAACAGTAAGATAGATTTGCTATCTTATAAGACCGCTCTGCTTCTGGCTCTTTGCTCGGCTAAACGTGTGGGTGATCTCCACGCTCTGTCGGTGCACCCAATGTGCATGAAGTTTGCCCCTGACGGGTAAAAGGCAGTGTTGGGGTAGTTACTCAAAATAAGTAATTAGTTATACATTACTAGTTACTTTTTAAAAAGTAACATATTACACTACTTAGTTACTCAGTTTTGAAAGTAACTTAGTTACATTACTTTCGGATTACTCTAATACCTGAGATTTAACCTGTATTATTTTTTATCTTTCAATAATGACATTAAAGATCCTTTTGACACTCATTTTTAATGAAAGTGTAAAACAGCAGTGCTACATAACAAGCACAATGCATAATGTAAACGTGCCATTCAAAAGGTATGACAATATCAAAATGTTAAACTTCATTTAAATTTCAGCTTCTTATCAAAACTTGGAAAAATAAACTTGGCATTCAAAAGCCATATCAAAACTCTGGCAAGTTTGTTTACCTCAGCCTTTGTAGTGGTTGCCTGGTGGTGAAATTCAAGCCGAGCCTGCTTACACGGTGTCGGCATCAAACTTGCTGCACCATCCCTCTGCGGCTCTTTAGCAACTAGCTTAGCGTTAGCATGACATTGAGTTTGCAGCAGTAGACAGTGTCTTGATGTGGCCCAGACATAGCTTGCACACAATTGTTATGTTCTTGTCCTTTCTCGCAACAAAAGAAAAATAATGTGCATACTTCCATCCATAAAACGATATTGCTGTGTTCTCCTCCACCTCCGCCATGTTGTTGTTCATCCCTCCATGTATGTCTATGTACGTTGACGTATGACGTCCCGACGTCATCGCGTACGTTTTAACGCTCCGACGTCATCGCGTACGTCTTTGTTTTTCCCCCCGTGACAGTCATGCGTCTGCTCCGTCTTCCCACAACTATTCTCCGAAAGGTCCTGATTGTAACGCAAGTAACGAATGTAAGGTTTTGTTAGTAACTGTAATATATTACAGGCATTTTCAAAGTAGTGCGTTACACTACTAAGTTACTGAAAAATGTAATGTAATTACTGTAATGCGTTACAAAGTAATGCATTACACCCAACACTGGTCAAAGGTCACCCTTCGACCTAACCCTGCATGTGTCCCAAAGGTTCTAACTTTGAATCCCAGAAGTCTGGACTTTGAACTCTCTTCATTTCCTCCTGCTCCCGTCCTCACTGAGGAACAGAGGAGGCTGACAGCACTCTGCCCAGTTCGGGCCCTGGGTGCTTACATTGAAAAACAGTTGATTGGAGGAAAACAAACCAACTGTTTGTATGTTTTGCCGTCCCGGCTACTGGTAGGGCCCTGTCAAAGCAGCGCCTCTCACACAGGGTGACTGAGGCCATTAAAAGGGCGTACAGTAGCAAAGGTCAACAGGTGCCCTCTGGGGTACGTGCCCACTCTACTCGAGGCTTGGCCGCCTCGTGGTCACTGTTCAAGGGCGTACCAGTTGCAGACATCTGTGCAGCTGCGAAATGGAGCTCAACGAACGCGTTACTGCATGTGATGTCACTCAGGCTGTACTCTCTAACACACAGTAGAGAGCGGCCAAGAGATGCCTAATGTATAAAGGCAGAAGTTCTCACAAGCATGCATTTTACTGAGCATTTCAAGGGCGTGAATGAATTACGTTCCCATAGCAATAGTGTTGCACCGAGAGACCTGACTGATAAGGGAACTGAAAGTTATGCACCATAACTCATGTTCCCTGAAGGAAGGGAACGAGGTGCAACACAGTTGGCCCTTTTCAATGCTGAAGCTCGGTGAAGTGCACTTGGAGAAAGTAGGATGGGCGTCCGCGTCTTAAGTACCCAGAGGGCGGGGTCTCTGGGGTGACGCTGACGCCCCCTGCCGTAAAGGCGTGAATGTATTCCTTCAGGTAATCGCGCGGGGGCGCAATTCCCATAGCAATAGTGTTGCATCTCGTTCCCTTCCTTCAGGGAACATGAGTTATGGTGCATAACTTTCAGGTTAGAGTGGTCGCCGCTCACCAAATTTGTAGGATTGACTCCCAACATTAGGAGATCCATCCATCCATTATCTTTTACCCGCTGCTTACTTTCTGGGGCACAGGGGTCACTGGTAACCATGTCCAACCATCACTGCGAGAGGCGAGGGACACCCTGGACAGGTCTCCAGTCCATCACAGGGACACAGAGACAAACAAGACAAACAACTGTAATAAAATAGATAAATTGATCAGTTTGCTGACTTATCTATATATTAGATGATAGATTTGAGCAGGTTTAGACTGACACAAACTTACCATAAATTTAACGGGTTCTCATCTTTTTCAGATTAAATCAGTAAATCTGTGACTCAGTGAATGTAATTGACAGGAAACGTTATTATGTTGACCTACCAAAGGTAGCATCATTTAATAACAAAATCATCAAATTACAATCAAAACATATTTACATAGATTGATCGATTAGAACTTATAACTAACTTTTCAGCAGATTAAAACATCAGAACAACAGAACACAAGTTAATGGGTCTTATATTAACTTATTTCTGTGGCAAAAACTTACAGTTTTACTTTTAGAAATAAACATAAGGAGAAGTTTAAGGAGGAAGATTAAAGATTGAAAGGAAATGGTTGAATCTTATCTTGAGATGTTTTAACCAGAGACAGCACATCCTCTGGTCGGTTTCAGCTGGACGTCCGTACCGTGATGAAACGACTTTTACCTTTGCGAAGATGATCCTGTCTCGACTCCGGTAAATTAGTCAAGCCATACGCGCATGCCCTGCTGCGTTTTACAGGCGACAAATTTCATCTTACCACGGTCTCGTGAGGTCTGCTTCTGCCTCACAGAGTGATGTTATCAGCTCCGGTTTGGTTTTCAAGACAACAACTTCCAGAAAGAGTTCACAGCTTGATGTTATCAGCTCCGGTTTGGTTTTCAAGACAACAACTTCCAGAAAGAGTTCACAGCTTGGAGCTGTGATACTCAGATGGTTAACGGCTGACATGCTGGTTGAACCTTGCTGAAGACACGGGCTTTTGACTCATGGCCGGACGTCCACAGTTTCAAAGAGAAAGTTCACATCTCAGCTTCTCCCAGAGAACTCCAGAGTTCCAGGAAGCTGGGATATTTAACAGGATGTGACGTCAGAGTTTTCTCTTCGTTTCATTGGCTCTTGTGACCAGAGTAGGGAGGAGATTTGTTGACGTCAGGTGAAATGTTTTTACACGAGAACTCGTAAGTTTCAAGCACGGAGACAAAACAGAAGACTTGCAGGTGTGAAAACAGAGAGTCAGTTTTGAGAACAGATTAATTGTTTTCAGAGAAAGGAGACAGAATGACAAGTTTAGTCTACGACTTTTCTTCAGGTTTGCAGACCACCCACCACATTGCATGATAAAAATTTAAACAAATATCTTGCACACTCTTTTTGCAGTTGATGTGTTGAGGATCTTTTTTTTTTAACTCAACCTTTATTAATACAGGCTAGTCTCACTGAGCAACAAGGACTCATTTGCAAGAAGGACCATTCCAGACAGAACATATAAAGTACAGACAATAATAACAGTAAACTATGACCACAATGAACTACAGTAAAATGTAGTTAAAATAAGAGTAGTGTATAAAACAATAAATCAGGGTGCTGTAAGACAGGGTGATATACTAAAAACAGGAACAGATATGCATTGATTTTTCCATTGATATTATCAAATGTTTGAAACCCCTTAAAGAAATCAAGGTGAACATCTTTAGTTCCTGTTGCAAGGTGTTCCAGGTTGCAGGAGCTGAGTAGGAAAAGGTCTTTTTGCCAAGTTCAGTTTACAGTGAGGGAACACTGCAGGTAATGATGACCTGAGAGTGCATGTTGTAACTGCTCTGACGATGTGACGTGGGAGGAGATATAAGAAGGTAGCAGACCAAGTAGGGATTTATAGATGAAAATGAACCAGTGTGAGAGTCTAAGTGTAGATCATGATGACCAGCTGACCAAGAAGTACAGGGTGCAGTGATGGTACAGTAGTTACATCCAGTTATGAATCTTAGCACACCATGGTAGACAACATCCAACATCTGCAAGGAGCTGGCAGGAGCATTCATGTAGATAATGTCACCATAGCCAATGGCCGGTAGGAAGTTAGAGGTTGCAAGGTGTTTTCTGGCGTTCAGAGTTAAGCAATATCTATCTGAAAAAGAAACCCAGTTTTAATTTTTTGTTTCATCAAGTTTTCGAGATGTGGTTTAAAAGAGAGATGTGTTTCGATCAAAATTCCCAAGTATTTGTAAGAATCTACAAACTCAATAGGAACACCATGCATGGATGAGATAGGAGGAAGCGTTGCTGGCACCAACTTTCTATTGAAAAACATAATCCCTTTGGTTTTGTTAGAATTTAGTGCCAGCTTGAGATGGAATAAGTCTGACTGAATGATGTCAAATGCAGACTGTAGAAGCTGGAAAACCTTGGCAATTATGTTAGTTTGGAATAAACAACAATGTCATCAGCATGGAGATGCAAGGATGCGCCAGGAATGTTTAGACCGACATTATTTACAGTATATAAATTGTAAAAAGCATGGGACCTAAAACTGAGCCTTGTGGCATACCATTGGTGACCGTTAGGTAATACCGTTATGTTAAACACATAGCATCTGACCTGAGAGATACAGTAGTTTGAGAACCAGCCAACAGTGTGATCTGAGAAGCCAATTTCATATTCAGATTTAAGCTTTATTATCATTGCACCGAGATACAACGAGAACATGTTTGTAAATTCAGCCAAAAGATTGGCAGAATGCATGTAGCTGCTGCTATGATAATGGGGCCTTCTTATCCTTTTCAGAATATTTTTTTTTAGATAGAAAGGGGACAAAGTCACAAGGAGAGGATAGTGGCAGTACAAAAAACATCTCTTCGTACCTTGTCCTAATAGGACACAATTTAAGACATCAAACGGGTGGCCCTGGGGACTCTGGGCTTGGGGTCCTTCTTGGGGTCTTGGGCTTTGATCGCCCCTTCGTCTGCCTCGGGCCTTGGGGGGACAGATCTCTGTTGCTTCACGGTTGCTACTAAATGTTCTATTGGAGGAACCTTATTCACTTATGCATGCTCACAACCACACACAAATGGATGCAGGGATGTATATGTAGATATCATATGCAGATATGTAGATGGATATGTGATATGAATGCATATGTATGTATACTGTATATATATTTGTAGGTATGGGTATGTTTATTTATGGAAATCTACTGCAAGGTCATGAATATTATTAGTCTTTATGCATGTATGTTTTGTTGCTGTGTTCTGTCATGTGCTTTGCAGGATTGCGGACGGAGGTTGGGTGTGTTTTCCTTGTGCTCTTTTTGTGGATAATTGTTGTTTTGTTGTCTTACTTTCTATCTTTCCTTTCTTTCTATAAAAAAAATCATATTGGTGTGAGAGGATGGCTGTAAGGTGAGAAGGGAGGCCATCTATAAAAGGAAAAAAAAACAGAAAAAAAAAAACATCTACCAGCAAGCACATTTATGAACATGTTACATATGCATTTGTTGATGAGGTGGTCCATGAAGCACTAACAGATAGTCCATTGCCCTGATAAGATGTTGGTCAGCCAGCACAGTTCTGACAAGCCTCCATAGAAGTTGGGGCGGTTAGATGCGATAGACAAAGCTTTTCCTTAGTTTCCACATTTCCCTGGAGAAATTGATGTCAGCCTGTTTAGTGGCCAACTAGGGAGTCAGATTCAGATAAACCATTTGTCTTGTATGGAAACATACACAGATGACAAAAATGTCCATCCATCCATCCATCTTCTTCCGCTTATCCGGGGTCGGGTCGCGGGGGTAGCAGCCTAAGTAGGGAGGCCCAGACTTCCCTCTCCCCAGCCACTTGGAGCAGCTCCTCCGGGGGAATCCCAAGGCGTTCCCAGGCCAGCCGAGAAACATAGTCCCTCCAGCGCGTCCTGGGTCTTCCTCTGGGTCTCCTCCCGGTGGGACATGCCCGGAACACCTCACCAGGGAGGCGTCCAGGAGGCATCCTAACCAGATGCCCGAGCCACCTCAACTGGCTCCTCTCGATGTGGAGAAGCAGCGGCTCTACTCCGAGTCCCTCCCGGATGACTGAGCTTCTCACCCTATCTCTAAGGGAGAGTCCAGCCACCCTGCGGAGAAAACTCATTTCAGCCGCTTGTATCCGAGATCTTGTTCTTTCGGTCATAACCCAAAGCTCATGACCATAGATGAGGGTGGGAACGTAGATCGATCGGTAAATTGAGAGCTTTGCCTTTTGACTCAGCTCTCTCTTCACCACGACAGACCGGTACAGCGCCCGCTTCACTGCGGACGCTGCACCTATCCGCCTATCGATCTCACGCTCCAGTTTTCCCTCATTCGTGAACAAGATCCCGAGATACTTAAACTCCTCCACTTGGGGCAGGACCTCCTCCCCGACCCGGAGAGGGCATGCTACCCTTTTCCGGCTCAAGACCATGGCCTCGGATTTGGAGGAACTGATCCTCATCCCGGCCGCATCACACTCGGCTGCAAACCGCTCCAGTGAAAGTTGTAAATCACGAACTGATGAAGCCAGTAGGACCACATCATCTGCAAAAAACAGAGAAGCGATTCTAAGGTCACCAAAACGGATCCTCTCAACACCTTGGCTGCGCCTAGAAATTCTGTCCATAAAAGTTATGAACAGAATCGGTGACAAAGGGCAACCTTGGCGGAGTCCAACTCTCACCGGAAACGAGCCTGACTTACTGCCGGCAATGCGGACCAAGCTCTGACACCGGTCGTACAGGGACCTAACAGCCCTTATCAAAGGGCCTGGTACCCCATACTCCCGGAGTACCCCCCACAGAACCCCCCGAGGGACGCGGTCGAATGCCTTCTCCAAGTCCACAAAGCACATGTAAACTGGTTGGGCAAACTCCCACGCACCCTCCAGGACCCTGCTGAGGGTGTAGAGCTGGTCCAGTGTTCCACGACCAGGACGAAAACCACACTGCTCCTCCTGAATCCGAGGTTCGACTATCCGACGGACCCTCCTCTCCAGAACCCCTGAATAGACCTTACCAGGGAGGCTTAAGAGTGTGATCCCCCTATAGTTGGAACACACCCTACGGTCCCCCTTTTTGAATAGGGGAACCACCACCCCAGTCTGCCAATCCAAGGGAACTGCCCCCGATGTCCACGCGATATTGCAGAGTCGCGTAAGCCAACACAACCCTACAACATCCAGAGCCCTAAGGAACTCCGGGCGAATCTCATCCACCCCCGGAGCCTTGCCACCGCGGAGCTTTTTAACCACCTCGGCGACCTCAGCACCAGAGATCGGAGAACCCGACCCAAAGTCCCCAGGCTCTGCTTCCTCAGTGGAAGACGTGCCAGTAGGATTGAGGAGGTCTTCGAAGTATTCCGCCCACCGACTCACAACATCCCGAGTTGAGGTCAGCAGCACGCCACCTCCACCATAAATGGTGTTGGTCTCGTACCTCTTTCCCCCCCTGAGACGCCGGATGGTGGACCAGAATCGCCTCGAAGCCGTACGGAAGTCATTCTCCATGGCCTCTCCGAACTCCTCCCACGCCCGAGTTTTTGCCTCAGCAACCACCCGAGCCGCATGCCGCTTGGACTGCCGGTACCTATCAGCTGCTTCCGGGGTCCCACAAGCCAAAAAGGCCCAATAGGACTCCTTCTTCAGCCTGACAGCATCCCTCACTGCCGGTGTCCACCACCGGGTTCGAGGGTTGCCACCACGACAGGCACCAACAACCTTGCGGCCACAGCTCCGATAAGCTGCCTCGACAATAGAGGCGCGGAACATGGCCCACTCGGACTCCATGTCCCCCGCCTCCCTCGGAACGTGTTCAAAGCTCTCCCGGAGGTGGGAGTTAAAGCTCCGTCTTACGGGAGACTCTGCCAGACGTTCCCAGCAGACCCTCACAATACGTTTGGGTCTGCCAGGTCTGACCGGCATCCTCCCCCACCATCGGAGCCAACTCACCACCAGGTAGTGGTCAGTTGACAGCTCCGCCCCTCTCTTCACCCGAGTGTCCAAGACATGCGGCCGCAGATCAGATGAGACGACAACAAAGTCGATCATCGAACTGCGACCTAGGGTGTCCTGGTGCCAAGAGCACATATGGACACCCTTATGCTTAAACATGGTGTTCGTTATGGACAATCCATGACGAGCACAGAAGTCCAATAACAGAACACCACTCTGGTTCAGATCAGGGGGGCCGTTCCTCCCAACCACACCCCTCCAGGTCTCACTGTCATTGCCCACGTGAGCGTTGAAGTCCCCCAGTAGAACAAGGGAGTCCCCAGGAGGCGCACTCTCCAATACCCCCTCCAAGGACTCCAAAAAGGGTGGGTAGTCTGAGCTGCCGTTTGGTGCATAGGCACAAACAACAGTCAGAGCCCGTCCCCCCACACGTAGGCGAAGGGAGGCTACCCTCTCGTTCACCGGGGTGAACCCCAACGTACAGGCACCAAGATGGGGGGCAACCAGTATGCCCACTCCTGCTCGGCGCCTCTCACCAGGGGCAACTCCAGAGTGGAAGAGTGTCCAACCCCTCTCAAGGAAACTGGTTCCAGAGCCAGAGCCATGCGTTGAGGTGAGTCCGACTATTTCTAGTCGGAAACTCTCAACCTCACACACTAGCTCAGGCTCCTTCCCCACCAGAGAGGTGACATTCCATGTCCCAATGGCCAGCTTCTGTAGCCGAGGATCAGACCGCCAGGGTCCCCGTCCTCGGCCACCACCCATCTCACATTGCACCCATTTTTGTCACATTGACAAAAATGTGACATTATTTTTATTATTATTATTATTATAATTATTATTAATTGTTGATTTATACAGACAGACTATTTTTCTTGTCAGCCTTGAGTCTTACTGGCACTTCCAAGATCCAAAATGGCATTCTACTGGTCCATGCTTATGAGCCTCTTCAAGGTTGTTTCATGCTGACGAGTCCTAAAGCCACAGGTGGCCTGTGATTCAAATCACTTCCATCTTATGGTTTAGCTTATAAACCAGCTGATTTTGAGTCCTCAAAACACGACTCAAACCTTCACATAGGCAGAAGCCTGACAAGGGCCAAATTAGCTACGGCTGTCTTCTTTGGATGAACCAGGAACCAGACAATTCCCAAAACAGGTAACCTGTTATCATAAATCCAATTATTTACAATTTTGGCGTCCTCAATCAACAGAAGAGGCAGACACAAGCACATTCCACTTCCCCAGAGATATATACAGTTGCACGGGTCGTCCGAGCAGATGAGGGTTCTCCAGGACCCTGTCACTTTGTTGAAAAGAGTTTTTCATTTACGTCGAAAAGTCCAGTTGGTCAGATCCATTTTTGTTTTGGAAGATGTGTAAAAAATAGGAGCTCTGATACACAGACAGAGAGCAAAAAAAAAAAAAAGGCAGGAGGAGAATAGGGCAAGAGAAGAGAGACTGTGTGCCTCAAGTGAGTGAGAAATAAATATATATATCTGAGAGCTTATGGCATAAGATGTCATGATCTACAGGCTTTTGACAGGTCTAAGTAAAGTGCAGCACAATAATCTTCAACATCCACTCTCGCTGAGCTACTCATAATTTTAGCTCGGTCTCTGTCTTCATAAACAAAATAATCTTTCACATTTTTGACTCCAGACGTGAAGCCTGATGAACATCTGCTGTCTAAAAACATCACAATAAATGTATGCAAGTTAAGTTTTTTTTTTCACTCAACATCACAGAAAATGAACGTACTTATAATAATTGTAGGGACCACACATGCAAAATTCACTTTTTAATTTTTTTTTACTCAACTTTGGGTATTTACTTCATAAAAAAACAGTCCTAAGGCCAAAAAAATGCACCCAGTGGTTTATTTACTCTAAGTAGATTTATTTTACTGTGATAATTTAGGTTTCGTTTTGCAATCAATTGCGCTTGTGACGTCACAAGCGCTAGGACAACCCACCTCAACCTGAGTCCAGCCCCTCACCTAGCAACCCCTGGTTAGGCTCAACCCACTTCTGTATTAAACACATGACTGTTGTTTTTCATGATTTCATCTCATCTTTTGTTTATATGTTCTTAATTTCATGTGTACAGCACTTTGTTGCAGCTGTGTTTTTTTTAAATGGCTTTATAAATAAAGTATAATTGTTATTTTTATGTTTTAGTTCAATTTTTAGTGTATTTGCGATCGCTCCCAACGCGCAGCCGGCAAAAATTAAACGAGCGGACCCCCGGCGTAGGGACCGGCGGCAACGGGACCCTCTTCTGGCGGATGGAGCGGAGCTTCAACTGTACAGCCTCGCAGCAGCCTCGCAGCAGCCTCGCAGCAGCGAGGACCTTCTCCTTACGGATTAATTTACGGGAGACACTTGGTGAACTTTGTGTTGTCTTGACTGGAACAGCGATAACTCCCAAAATCGCCGCGTGCAACGAGCGGAGCTGGCGAACACCGGAAGAGGAACAAGCTAACATTAGCATCGGATTCGGGTGGTCTAATGCTAAAAGGAGCAGCAAATTGCGGCGCGCTCAGACGGGTTTCGGTAAGTTATCTTAAGCTAGCACTAACAGTAAGTCAAATGAGTAATAAAAAAGAGCTAATTTTAAAACAACAACACATTACAGATACTGGCTGTTACAGAGGGCGTAAACAGATCGTTGAAGGGCGTGGACTTCAGAACTCAGTATCAGAAACCGGTCGTTCAAAACGAAAGTTAAAAATGGCAGAATTAAAAAGGGTATAATTAATTATCTAAGAATTATTTTGTGTATTAAAATGAATTAATATTGTCAAGATAGCACACAGACATAACATAAAAATTTTAAATACTTACATGTGGTCCCCTTTAAGGTGAATGAACTTTGGCAGCCATCTTGAATTGGGTTGTGTTCAAAGCTAATCAGCTGTAGTTGTACATCCAATGATTACTTTCTGAATGTTTCTTTAAAATTGATTTGTGAATTCACAAGATATTTTGCTAAAAACTGAAAAAATATTATAAACAAGCACAGACATACAAAAATACAGGAACGTTCACCATAAATGTGGGGTGATAATAACCCTTTAAAACCCCAGCTGCTTGTATTCTATTGGGCTTTATATATAAAGTAAAATCCTATAAACATAAATTAACCAATGGTTTACCAAAGATGTAGAAAACAATAATTAAAACAAATTATCATATTAATAAAAACTGTCACTTGCTATAAACAATAGAATCACAAACCTTGAATCAATGTGTTAAAATAAGATCCATGTGATATGATTTCAGATTTATCTTCTTTGTGTGATGTTATGCTGGCGGTGGTGAAAGGAATGACTTTGAGAGTTACCGAAGGACAAAATCTCACCGTCAGCTGTCCTGTCAGACACTGTGGAGAGTCTCTGAACATCGTCTGGTGTAGACTTCTTGAAGAAAGCAACTGTGAACTCATTTCTACATCACAGAATGTAGAAATAAAACAGAAATATGTGAACAATGAGCTGATCTCATATTTGAGTTTCAAACAAGTTTCCATTACTGATGGCGGTCAGTACAGATGTAGTTTAAATAGACATAGATCTCAATTTGTCAGTCATGCCATCAAGATCTGTTTCAGGTGTGTACTTTTCTTTTAAGAACGACAAAAAAAAAAGAAGAGAATCTTGATGAATGTTTTAACTTTAACTGGTTTGCATTATTTCCCGAAGGCATGACCAAAGAGTCAGAGTCAGAGTCAGAGTCAGAGTCAGAGAGAATTTATTGTCATTTGCACCGCATGTAGTACATGTGTTGAAAACGAGATTATGTACACAGGGTCCCAGTTACATCCAACAACAAATGCAAGAGAAATACAATAATAACATCTAGGATTAACTAAGAGAGACATCACATCAGCTAGTAATACACTAAGCCCTAATGTAGTAGAAAAACATCATTATAAACAGCAGCACGAACATGAGCAGATGGTCACAGATGAACGCAGCAACAAGAAACAGATCAGTATCAGTATGATGTGACATTTTGCAGTGTTTATTCTTATTATTTATTTATTCATGAGTCTGACAGCCTCAGGGTAGAAGCTGTTTCTCAGTCTAGTGGTTCTACATTTGATGCTCCTCAACCTCCGTCCCGAGGGGAGTGGTGCAAAGAGTGAGTGTGCTGGGTGAGTGAGGTCTTTCATGATGCAGGTGGCTCTTTTTCTGCATCTGGAGGTGTAAATGTCTGTGATGGTGGGGAGACTGACTCCCACAGACTTCTGTGCAGCCTTCACCACTCTCTGCAGAGCTTTTCTCTCTGCAACTGTGCAGCCTCCATGCCACACGTTGATGCTGGAGCACAGGACGCTCTCCACTGCACACCTGTAGAACGAGGTGAGGACTGGGCTTCTCAGACCGGCTCGTCTCAGCCGTCTGAGGAAGTAGAGTCTCTGATGACCTTTCTTGATCAGGCTGGTGGTGTTATTGCTCCAGCTGAGGTTATCATTCATGTGTACACCCAGGTATTTGTAGCTGGAGACCACCTCCACCGCAGATCCACCTATATACAGTGGGGTGTGGGTGTGTTTGTTCCTTCTGAAGTCCACAATCATCTCCTTCGTCTTCTTCACATTCATGTGAAGGTTGTTCTCTTTGCACCAGCTCTCCAGATGTTCCACCTCCTGTCTGTAGCTGGATTCATCATTATCTGTGATGCATCCCACCACAGCTGTATCATCTGCAAACTTAACAATATGACAGCCTGGATGTGTGGCTGTACAATCATATGTGAGCAGAGTGAACAGAAGAGGGCTCAGCACACATCCCTGAGGAGAGCCAGTGCTGAGGGTGATGGTGGAGGAGGAGAAGTTGTGGATCTTCACGGACTGTGGTCTGTTTGTTAAGAAGTCTAAGACCCAGTTACAAATAGAGGGGCTTAGTCCAAGTGTGGATAGTTTGTCTATCAGAGTTTGGGGGATCATGGTGTTGAAGGCAGATGTGAAGTCCACAAAGAGCAGACGCACGTATGAGTCCTTCTGATCCAGGTGGGTGAGAGCAGTGTGGACCACGGAGGAGATGGCGTCCTCTGTTGATCGGTTCTCACGGTATGCATATTGATGAGGGTCCTCATTGATGTTGACGGCTGTCTTGATGTGGGACATGACCAGTTTCTCAAAACATTTAGCGACTATCGGGGTGAGAGCCACCGGTCTGTAGTCATTCAGACCAGTCACTGTGGAGCTTTTTGGGACTGGGATGATGGTGGCGGTCTTCAGGCAGGTGGGAACTGACTCCAGTGCAAGTGAGGTGGTGAAGATGTCAGCCAGCACCTCACAGAGCTGGTCCGCACATTCCTTCAGAACTTTCCCTGGGATGTTGTCTGGACCCGTAGCTTTATGAGGGTTGATCCTTCTGAGACTACCTCTCACTTCTGCTGCGGTCACTTTGAGGTGCTCCTCGTCTGGTGATGAGGTGAGTCTGGTGCTAGTTGGTCTGTTTGGATCATCAAAACGTGCATAAAACTTATTGAGGGCATCAGGCAGGGATGGGTCCCTGGGGCATTGTTTGCTTTTGCCCTTGTAGTCTGTTAAGCATTTGATGCCCTGCCACATGCTCCTAGGATCATGTGAGGTGAACTGTCCCTCGATCCTCTGTGCATACGCGGCTTTGGCCTTCTTTATGCCATCATCCAGTTCTCTCCTGCACTTTCTCAACTCCTCAGTAAAGAGGTTCAGAACACTGTGATTAGTACATTTAAGAATGTTACAGAAAGTTATTTTTATTTTCTGAATAATAGTTTGAGATGTTAATCATGTTTTTCTTTGTCAGAGTCAATGAGCGATGGTGGTGATATGTCTTATTCCTGGCTGCTGCATGTCTCCATTTCTGTGAGCGTTGCTTCTGTGGTCGTCATACTCATAATCGTAGATCCCTCGATCTTTCATGGAACTAAAAGTAAAACCATTTGTATACTTGCATTCATATTCTAGATTTCAAATTACCCAGAGCCTGTCAACTAACCAGTGGAGCTTTTTGTTCCCCATGTCTTCCCAGTTAACACAGCCCGTGTATCAAGCCGAGCAGCGTACGCTCTCATCAGCCACAGACAGTCCAGAAGTTCTGCAGGACTACAGACACAAGATGAGGACAACTCTTTGTGCACCACAGTTATCTAATCTGGACAAATCTAACATTTGACCTGGGTGACATTTTTTACTTTTAGGTTTTAGACAACACTTGTTGTTATTGTGTGAAAGCTTATTAAGTGTTCACACTATTGTTTACCTGATTATATTTATTATTTTTTCAGCTATTTTCAGCTATTGCAGCTGTTTTCAGCTGTTTTGTGCTGTTTTCAGCTTCTTTCTGCTAAGTACAACATTCATGCTTCTTCTTACTTTTTCTGCAAAATGTAGCTTGTTATGCTTTTCAGCTCATGTCTGATTGTTTCATATTTTTTCTGCTATTTCCACTATAAAGCTTTTTTTAATGCAAATTTTAGCTTTTTTTCAGCTATTTCTACATTTTTTGCACTCAGGTCAAAAATTTTCAACCCAATTCAGCAAAAATGTGCTCTTTCCACTTCTGGTTATTTAGGCTTCTTTCAGCCTTTATTTTTTAAATTTATTTATTTATTTTATTTTTTTGTTGTAACTTTTCAGCTTTTTTGTGCTCATTCAGGTTTTTTCAGATGATTTTCACTTGTTGGTGCTCATTTATGTTTCTTTCAGCCTAATTAAGGAAACGTGTTCTTTCGGCTTTCTTTTGAATTTAGGCTTTAGGCTGCATTCCATTTCAGCTACAATTTAGCTGTTTATTTATTTACTTATTTTTGCAATTACCAGCTGTTTTTTGACAAGTTTTTTGAGCAATAAGCATTCACACTGCATTTTCACAGGAAATGCAATTTCTCCAGTTATTATTATTATTATTATCATTATTATTATTATTATTATTATTATTATTATTATTATTATTATTATTATTATTATTATTATTCATCATCATCATTATTATTATTAGTGACTTCCACCTAATATTTATTTTTTGTTTTCAGTTTATCACAGAAATATGCATAAAGCTTTTTAACTCTGAACAATCATAAGCAAACATTCAATTTTTGGAAAATTATTTGAGAAAATATTGTTTTTGAAAAACTTAAAGCTTTGTGACGGTCTATTTCTTCAGCTTAACATATCAAAAAAGGCGTTCAATACAGGATCAACTGGACTTTATTTGTTGCAGAAAACGTTTCGACTTCTGTCCAGAAGTCTTTTTCAATTCTGAATGGAAGCTGTGAGAACGAGAAGTTTTATACAGGCTTACAAGTCACGCACCAACATATGAAATTGGAAACTGAAAAAACACCACAAATTAACTAACATGCCCATTCTATTTAAATTGACAAAACGACACATCCCAGCTTAAAAGGGGTTTGTAACACATACATGTAAATTGAAAGATCACACCTAACAGTAGGAGGTTCCCTTGAGGTCTCTGTTAGAAGACACAAAACTGTATGTAAATTGACAAACAACACCTCCCAAACAACAAAAGAGGCTGCTCAGAGAACTTTGTTAGTCTAATTTGATTTCTGAGCAGCCTCTTTTGTTGTTTGGGAGGTGTTGTTTGTCAATTTACATACAGTTTTGTGTCTTCTAACAGAGACCTCAAGGGAACCTCCTACTGTTAGGTGTGATCTTTCAATTTACATGTATGTGTTACAAACCCCTTTTAAGCTGGGATGTGTCGTTTTGTCAATTTAAATAGAATGGGCATGTTAGTTAATTTGTGGTGTTTTTTCAGTTTCCAATTTCATATGTTGGTGCGTGACTTGTAAGCCTGTATAAAACTTCTCGTTCTCACAGCTTCCATTCAGAATTGAAAAAGACTTCTGGACAGAAGTCGAAACGTTTTCTGCAACAAATAAAGTCCAGTTGATCCTGTATTGAACGCCTTTTTTGATTTCATCATGTCCTGGACGACTGAGAATCTTCACCAGCATACAGCTTAACATAACTGTTTATAGGTACTATTTTATCGTATCTCATCAAACATATTATGCAGATAATCAAAAGATTTTAATTTCGATATAAGTGAAAATCTTATTATTATTATTTTTTACTTTGTGGCGGTCCAGCTGGACAGTTGTACTTTTTACAATTTATTTGATTAGCATCTTTGTTTAGTCTACACATACATCTCAGATCTACTCACTTTGTCTAGAGGTTTCTGTTTCCCTTTTCCAAATTTAATTAATTTCTTTATTGTTTGAACCGTTTATTTTATTCTTGTTGAGATCTTTTATTTTTTCTGTTTAATATCAGATTTTAGTGTTGACGATATCCAAGGTATATGAAAACCATTTAAAAATGACAAATGCACATGATGGTTCTTAGATAATAATAAAATAAAACTTCCAAAGTAAAATAGGTATTAAAGATTTTTTGCACAAGGTGGGGCTGTTGGGAAAGTGTAATAGAAGTTTCTTTAAACCGAGTCTGCAACTGAAGGGTGGGTGAATTAAGGTTGGGTATCACAAACATATCAACCAATTACACCATTGATAATATAATAATATTATTATTAATTTATTGATTTTTCCTTTTTTAAACAAGCCTCTGAAAATTGTCTAACTAAGCCACAGACTCATGTTTTGAAATCCATTTTGTTTTTATGAGAAATTCAATAAAATGCCAATTTTCATGAACTGCTGAGCTTCTCAGATTTTTATTTATTTATTAAGAAAAGTATTAAGGATTCAAGGATTCAAGGTTCTTTATTGTCATTCCACCACATGTGGTTGAATGAAATTGTGTACACAGGGTCCCAGTTACATCCAACAAAAGTATTAAATGTAAAAGAAAAACAGTAATAAGATCTAAGATATGAACTAAGAAAAACATGAACTAAAATACATTAAGCACTAGTGGTATAAAAACAATACGAAATGGGGGATCACTGGTGATTTGTGAATAACCAAGGTTATCTGGAGGTCATCAGACCAGAAAAATTATAATGCAATGTATTATCTAAACTGACACATGTGATAGACTTCTGACCTGTCCAGGGTGTACCCTACCCCTCGCACAGTGATTGCTGGACATGGGCACCAGCGACCCCGTGACCCAAAATGTTAGAAATGGATAAAAGATAATGGATGGCTGGATGGATGAAACTCACACATCCACAAGAAGAACATGCCAACTCCAAACAGAAAGGCAACAAGGCGAACCTACAACCTTTGGCTGTGATGCAACCATTGCTAACCACTTCTCCACCAAGCTGCCTGTGCTGAAAATGCCAATGATTGTTTACTTCTGCCTACACAGTAACATTATAGGCTTTAGTGTGAAGATGAGATAACTCTGTACGTTTTTCTGTATGTGCACAACGGAAACTTTCCACTTTAGTGAAATACACAGACGTTGACAACGTGGTCGACGGATGCATGTGGGAGGTCAGGAAGTGGTGAACTTCTCAAATAAAGTGAGACCCTGCAGGACTTTATTTGAATATTTAGCAGTGGTAAAACTGTTGAACACCATGGATAAATTAAACTGTCTGATTGTTTGTTATACTGCATTTGTCTGCATTTCTGGAGGAAGTGAAGGTAAAACTTTTACATTTATATTTTATTTGTTTTTATCAACAGGACAAGAAGACATTTCAACAGGGTAACGGTGAACAAGTACTTATTCTTACTTTTGTGAATATTAAGAGAAACCTGATTTCATGAGTGTTAAACTGTGTAAATTTGTTTATAATGTTAAGATATATTATTTTTTGACAGGCTTTGTGATTTTATTGTATGGACTGACATTTTCTAATGTTGTAAAACTTTGTTGCTTCTCACTGCATATATTTATTTAAAGATCCAACTGTTATTCTTGGTGTATGTGTTCTTTGAGACTTGAGACTTCAATTAAACTTATATTGTTGTCACAGTGTCATGTCATGTGTAACATAATTCAATAGAAAATAATGTTTTTATTTTTATTTTTTACTGAATATAATGAAGTGACCAAATAAATATATACTTGTAAAAAAAAAATTTAAAAAAATAAAAACCTTACTGTAACATTTTGGAAACAAATACCATACCAGTGACTGAAACAATAAAGTTTTTGTTTTTTACCATTTATGTACATAAATGTAACATACAAGTAATTTTTAAGTGTTCTTGGCTGGCACCGTGATGGCTTAATTAATTTCTCTCAGTAAGAACAATAATTTGCCTGCTGGGTTCACATGCGTCCTGACACTCTGTCATGCTATTGAAGTGTTCAGAATAAGAATCAGAATCAGAATAAGCTTTATTATCATTGCACCGAGATACGAGAATATGTATGAACAGCCTTCTGAAAGATGGACAGAGTGCATGAAGCTGCTGCAATATAGCGCAACCTTCTTTTCCTTTTCAGAATACATTTTTTTAGATAGGAAAAGAGACAAAGCCATGAGGAGAGGGGTAGTGGCATTACAAAAAAATATCTCTTCACATCTTGTCCTAACAGGACACGATTTAAGACATCAAAAAACTCTGCCAGCCAAGCACATTTATGAACACATTACATATGCATTTACGATGAGGCGGTTCATGAAGCACTAACAGATAGTCCATTGTTCTGATAAGATGATGGTCAGCTGGCACAGTTCTGACAAGCCTCCACAGAAGGGGGGTGGGGGGTTGCGATAAACAAAGCTTTACCTTGGTTACACAATTCCCAGGAGAAATTGATAAGTCGGCCTGTTTCGAGGCAACTGGGAGTCCAATTCAGATAACCACAATTGTTGATTTATTCAGGCAGACTATTTTCTGTCAGCCTTGAGTCTTACTGATAACTTCCAAGGTCCAAATGGCCATATTAGGGTGCATTCTACTGGTCTGTGCTTACAAGCCTCTTCAAGGTTGTTTCCATGCTGAGTCCTAAAGCCACAGGTGGCCTGTGATTCAAATCACTTCCATCTTAGCTCATAAATCAGCTGATTTTGAGTCCTCAAAGCACGAACCAGCCTTCACATAGGCAGCAGCCTGACGAGGTCCAAATTAACTGCGACCATCTTCTTTGTATATTGATAAACCAGGAACCAGACAATTCCAAAAACAGGAAACCTCTCATCATGAATCCAGTTATATGCAATTTTGGCGTCCTCGTTCATAATCATAGCAGAGGTAGACACAATCACCCCCAGAGATTTATCCAGCTGCACATCTCGTTAAAGCAGATGTGGGTTCTCCAAGACCCATGTTGCTTTGTTAAAAATATTTTGTCATGTACATCGAAAGTCCAGTTGGCCAGATCCAAAACAGTAGTTTTCATTTCAGAAGATGTGTAAAAATAAGAGCTGCTCCAATACAGACAGAGAGCAAAAAAGCAGGAGGAGAACGGAGCGGGGAGAAATGCGTGCACCTCGTTAGAGAGCTAGTGAGAAAAAAAAAAGTGTTGAAGTGCAGACAAAATCGCAGAGAGGCTACATGATTAAAATAAAACTTATTTAATTACAAATAACAGAACAATAAGACTGGAGTCTTAGCACAATACTGACAGGAATGAGGATAAACTTAGGAATCTCAAACGGCTGTCAGGGTGAACAAAAGACCAGAGACTGAATATAATGCCCCATTTGCACTGCCTCTACTCAGCCCAAACTATGGGAACCGCGCCACCGAAAGAACCCTTTTGCATTATTACTTTAGCTAGTATTGTAGCTGATTTGTGTCATGATTGTGGGCCATTCCTCAGGTCTTTTGGGTTTTGGGTAATTACTGGACTGCTGCATTCTCAGGTGTTTTGGGTTTTTGGTAATGACAGTGCATATATTAGTTTATGTGGGTGTGGGTTTGAGTGTGGGGTCATTCGTCGATCTACCTGGTGTGTCGTGTCCATGCTTGTGCCACATCCTAACTCAAAGAGTCGTGAGTACTGCCCTGTCTTAGTTATGAGTTTGTGTTCACAACACATTAAATGATTTATTAATTTTCAACTCGTGCCTCCGAGTGTTCTGCCTGTCTGCATCTCTGGGTTCATCCAACACCGCACCAGATCGTGACATAATGACCCCACCTGACCGGAACCCCCGCAGACAGATGATCCAAGTCACTCGTGAGCAGAAAGTGACGGCTACAGCTCAGAAGGGAGCAGCCGCCATTCGAGTCAGCGGGTTTCAGGCGGCACCCGGTTGGAGTTGCGGACCCGGAGTGGAAATCCTGCCTTCTCCTCTCTTACTGGAGGAGCGAGCGCGGAGGAGACGCGGGGGCGACCGCTCCGACATGGTTTTTTTCTGCCCTCCTTCGCCTGCGTTGGCTTTGTGGTCCATTTCTGAGGACGACTCGGAACCCGAAGCGTTCTGGTCCAGTTCAGCTCCGGCACCGCGTCGCCGCGGGAGGAAGCGGCGAACGAAGACGCTGAACGTTTCCGGGTTTCTGCCCGCCCCGCCTACTGTCCCACTTCCCACGCTGTCAACAGCGCCGAGGGGGATTTCGTTGGGGGAGGGGTGCCCGGCCTCGTGCCCTGTGACGTCTCCGGGGAGACGTTCGCTGAAGGGGGGGTATGTGGTCCCAGTTCACACGTCTGCAGGACACACAGAGATGGATCCTGCACGACACGCAGCTGGGGACCCAAGGATGCCTCCTCCAGCAAAGCCTTCACGGAAGGAGAAGTGTGTGAGCTCCCACTCTGAGGACGAACGCACAGAGCACTCATCAACCCCAGGGGTCGCTGTTGTACAGATGCGGGAGGCCACTCTCGTTATCCAGCAGATTGAGAGACTGCTTCAGGCTGCCCTCAGTAGTGTGGACCTACAACATAAAATCAGGTCTTTTTCCCTTGCAGAAGAATTAATCATTGCCAATTCCTGTTTGCTACCAGATCCAGGTCGCACACAGATACTGACTTGGGTTAAGACTTTGAGGGATGAGTCCATGCTGTTGTTTGCTGCCCTGTCTACACCAGCAGAGGGCGCTGCCCTGTCTACACCAGCAGA
>JBBPBX010035346.1:9568-19995 GCA_038048925.1 Garcialebias charrua
AGTATATATATATTAGGCACAGGTACATGTGAATTTATATATAAATGTCATTGTTATAGTTTTTTTTAATCACAGCTCTCCTCTCACCCAGATGTCAAATATCAAATAAATCATTTTGAAATCTGAGTCTGAAACCGTGTTAAAGTTTCTTTAACAGCGTGATAATTTACGAAGAAAGAGACGAATGACAACATGTAAGAGATGAAACAGAAGAGCCGTCTTTAATTCTTTAAAATAATGAAAAACAGTTAAATCAATAAATTTTAATAATACAGCGCAACACACTGTGCAGTACTAAAGAGTTGAAGATGTTTAAACTGTAAATAAAACCAGCAAACGGTTCGAATGTGTTAAAATACAGATAGTGTGTAATGTACTAAATCAAAGTGGCGGCTGTGTGAACGTGCACAGAAAGTGTGTATTTGGCTGGAGTTTGGAGTTTCAGGGGCTGAATGTTAAAGTAAATATCTCAAACATGTGTTATATTTCAAAGCATTAAAAACATGAGTGACCTACTTTAGTTTTTTTTTTTTCAAGGCTTAAGTTGGTAAAAATATGAAAGCTCCTGAAACATAAATTATGGATTAATCATTTTGGATTAATCTCACACAAATGTACCTAAACAAACACTGCGGTTTTGTGACTACATTTTTATAAATCAAGACTATGTTCAGGAATCAAAAGAATAATATTTTAATAATAATAATAATAATAATATAATAAAGTGCCTCTTTTCAGGCCTTGCAGTCAACCCGTGTACTTTTTTCTTAAGGCGTAATCACAAGTTGTATCCACTAGATGGCGACAAAAGAATGTAAAATGTTTCAAGTGATGAAACAAACTAAAGATGAACACACATTTAAATAGTTTTACACTGGCTTGAGTTTTGAACACATTTGTTTCTTTATCTTAACTTATTACTTAGTTTTTATTAGTATGTAAATAAATACTGATACATCTTTCAAAAACTACACTTTTGTCATTTTTATGAACCACAGTTTGACCTCACCAAACATCTGTTGGGAGCTGTGGGATTAAAGCCAGCCTTAAAACCCCACAATGATTTAGAACTAACTTTCTGGTTCTAGAAACACCAGAACACGCCTATTTAAACAAGGATGTGCTGAATAATAAGAAGGTGGTCATAATATTATGGCTGACTGGTTTATTGTGACAAAGACTCACTAAACTTGCAAACATGTTTCAAGTTGAGAAAGTGTCAGGCGCTGCAACTTTTCACTTTAGCTGCCAGTTTCTGTGGATTCTAATGAAATGAGACATTAAGTGTCCTGAATTATGAAACTCAGGCGGCCGTGATTACTTCTTCTGCTCGCCATCGACTCTGAATGATGCAGCTTCTGTGTTGTGGGGACGATGTTTTTCTCTCATAGTGAGAGAAACAATTAAACACAAGCCTCAAACAGAACAGAAGCACTTTACAGCAGCTCCTGGAGCCGAGTGCAACTTTATGGGAGTTTGTAGAAAACGCTCAAGTTGCAGATTTTTCTTTGTTTGTTTTTTGGGTGTGCACTGCAATGCAGCTAGAGCTGTCGCCTCTGTTCCAGGTTCACCATCCGGCATACTCTGGGTGGAAATTATTTGTTTGCTGTGCATAGTGGGTTTACTTCGTTTACTCCAGTTTTACTCCATCCATCCATCCATCTTCTTCCATCTTCGGGTCGCGGGGGTAGCAGCCTAAGTAGGGAGGCCCAGACTTCCCTCTCCCCAGCCACTTGGAGCAGCTCCTCCGGGGGAATCCCAAGGCGTTCCCAGGCCAGCCGAGAAACATAGTCCCTCCAGCGCGTCCTGGGTCTTCCTCTGGGTCTCCTCCCGGTGGGACATGCCCGGAACACCTCACCAGGGAGGCGTCCAGGAGGCATCCTAACCAGATGCCCGAGCCACCTCAACTGGCTCCTCTCGATGTGGAGAAGCAGCGGCTCTACTCCGAGTCCCTCCCGGATGACTGAGCTTCTCACCCTATCTCTAAGGGAGAGTCCAGACACCCTGCGGAGAAAACTCATTTCAGCCGCTTGTATCCGAGATCTTGTTCTTTCGGTCATAACCCAAAGCTCATGACCATAGATGAGGGTGGGAACGTAGATCGATCGGTAAATTGAGAGCTTTGCCTTTTGACTCAGCTCTCTCTTCACCACGACAGACCGGTACAGCGCCCGCTTCACTGCGGACGCTGCACCTATCCGCCTATCGATCTCACGCTCCAGTTTTCCCTCATTCGTGAACAAGATCCCGAGATACTTAAACTCCTCCACTTGGGGCAGGACCTCCTCCCCGACCCGGAGAGGGCATGCTACCCTTTTCCGGCTCAAGACCATGGCCTCGGATTTGGAGGAACTGATCCTCATCCCGGCCGCATCACACTCGGCTGCAAACCGCTCCAGTGAAAGTTGTAAATCACGAACTGATGAAGCCAGTAGGACCACATCATCTGCAAAAAACAGAGAAGCGATTCTAAGGCCACCAAAACGGATCCTCTCAACACCTTGGCTGCGCCTAGAAATTCTGTCCATAAAAGTTATGAACAGAATCGGTGACAAAGGGCAACCTTGGCGGAGTCCAACTCTCACCGGAAACGAGCCTGACTTACTGCCGGCAATGCGGACCAAGCTCTGACACCGGTCGTACAGGGACCTAACAGCCCTTATCAAAGGGCCTGGTACCCCATACTCCCGGAGTACCCCCCACAGAACCCCCCGAGGGACGCGGTCGAATGCCTTCTCCAAGTCCACAAAGCACATGTAAACTGGTTGGGCAAACTCCCACGCACCCTCCAGGACCCTGTTGAGGGTGTAGAGCTGGTCCAGTGTTCCACGACCAGGACGAAAACCACACTGCTCCTCCTGAATCCGAGGTTCGACTATCCGACGGACCCTCCTCTCCAGAACCCCTGAATAGACCTTACCAGGGAGGCTTAAGAGTGTGATCCCCCTATAGTTGGAACACACCCTACGGTCCCCCTTTTTGAATAGGGGAACCACCACCCCAGTCTGCCAATCCAAGGGAACTGCCCCCGATGTCCACGCGATATTGCAGAGTCGCGTAAGCCAACACAACCCTACAACATCCAGAGCCCTAAGGAACTCCGGGCGAATCTCATCCACCCCGGAGCCTTGCCACCGCAGAGCTTTTTAACCACCTCGGCGACCTCAGCACCAGAGATCGGAGAACCCGACCCAAAGTCCCCAGGCTCCGCTTCCTCAGTGGAAGACGTGCCAGTAGGATTGAGGAGGTCTTCGAAGTATTCCGCCCACCGACTCACAACATCCCGAGTTGAGGTCAGCAGCACGCCACCCCCACCATAAATGGTGTTGGTCGCGTACCTCTTTCCCCCCCTGAGACGCCGGATGGTGGACCAGAATCGCCTCGAAGCCGTACGGAAGTCATTCTCCATGGCCTCTCCGAACTCCTCCCACGCCCGAGTTTTTGCCTCAGCAACCACCCGAGCCGCATGCCGCTTGGACTGCCGGTACCTATCAGCTGCTTCCGGGGTCCCACAAGCCAAAAAGGCCCAATAGGACTCCTTCTTCAGCCTGACAGCATCCCTCACTGCCGGTGTCCACCACCGGGTTCGAGGGTTGCCACCACGACAGGCACCAACAACCTTGCGGCCACAGCTCCGATAAGCTGCCTCGACAATAGAGGCGCGGAACACGGCCCACTCGGACTCCATGTCCCCCGCCTCCCTCGGAACGTGTTCAAAGCTCTCCCGGAGGTGGGAGTTAAAGCTCCGTCTTACGGGAGACTCTGCCAGACGTTCCCAGCAGACCCTCACAATACGTTTGGGTCTGCCAGGTCTGACCGGCATCCTCCCCCACCATCGGAGCCAACTCACCACCAGGTAGTGGTCAGTTGACAGCTCCGCCCCTCTCTTCACCCGAGTGTCCAAGACATGCGGCCGCAGATCAGATGAGACGACAACAAAGTCGATCATCGAACTGCGACCTAGGGTGTCCTGGTGCCAAGAGCACATATGGACACCCTTATGCTTAAACATGGTGTTCGTTATGGACAATCCATGACGAGCACAGAAGTCCAACAACAGAACACCACTCTGGTTCAGATCAGGGGGGCCGTTCCTCCCAACCACACCCCTCCAGGTCTCACTGTCATTGCCCACGTGAGCGTTGAAGTCCCCCAGTAGAACAAGGGAGTCCCCAGGAGGCGCACTCTCCAATACCCCCTCCAAGGACTCCAAAAAGGGTGGGTAGTCTGAGCTGCCGTTTGGTGCATAGGCACAAACAACAGTCAGAGCCCGTCCCCCCACACGTAGGCGAAGGGAGGCTACCCTCTCGTTCACCGGGGTGAACCCCAACGTACAGGCACCAAGATGGGGGGCAACCAGTATGCCCACTCCTGCTCGGCGCCTCTCACCAGGGGCAACTCCAGAGTGGAAGAGTGTCCAACCCCTCTCAAGGAAACTGGTTCCAGAGCCAGAGCCATGCGTTGAGGTGAGTCCGACTATTTCTAGTCGGAAACTCTCAACCTCACACACTAGCTCAGGCTCCTTCCCCACCAGAGAGGTGACATTCCATGTCCCAATGGCCAGCTTCTGTAGCCGAGGATCAGACCGCCAGGGTCCCCGCCCTCGGCCACCACCCATCTCACATTGCACCCGACCCCTTTGGCCCCTCCCACAGGTGGTGAGCCCATGGGAAGGGGGACCCACGTCTCCTCTTCGGGCTGTGCCCGGCCGGGCTCCATGGGTAAAAGCCCGGCCACCAGGCGCTCGCCAGCGTGCCCCACCTCCGGGCCTGGCTCCAGAGTGGGGCCCCGGTGACCCGCGTCCGGGCGAGGGAAAACTTAGTCCATTTATTTCACTCATCATAGGGGTTTTTGGGCTGCACTTTGTCTGGTCCCTCACCTAGGACCTGTCTGCCTTGGGTGACCCTACTAGGGGCATGAAGCCCCTGACAGCATAGCTCCTAGGATCATTAGGACACTCAAACCCCTCCACCACGGTAAGGTGGCAGCCCAGTTTTACTCCCACAAACCAAAAACATGTTCATGCTCAATAATCCAGGCAGAATATCCTCAGTCAGGTCACCTGGACAGTTTCTTTTGTTGCTGTTGCCAGGGCCGGCCCAAGCCTCCACAGGGGCCCAAGCACAATTTGGTTTGGGGCCCTCTATTTCTGCTAATAATGTGGATTACTGCAATCAACAGTCAGATGATCAGATCACCCACCTAACTAGGGATGGGGCCGATCCAATCCGGTATTGGTATCGGCATCTGATACCAGCATAATTTACGTATCAGATATTTTATCCAACCTGCCGATATATTCAGATCCATGATGCACATTGGCTTCAAGGAATGGATTTCCTGAACGGAGGCGTGTCTCATGAACCCAGAGTTACAAGACCCGCCTCAAATTCAGGAAATCCATTTCATAGTTTGCAGCCAGCTACAGCGTGAGGACTGAGTGAGTACTCAGTTGAGCTTGTTTTGATGAGTAGCATCTTAGCTAGCATCCAGCCGACTTTTCATCGTAACATGTCCGCTGTGCAGTTTAGGAGCAGGGCAGAGGAGAGAGACAAACATTTCAGCAGCGTGTTGCCTGTACAGTTTTTTTTTGTTTTTTGGGTGGGGAGGGTAAGACAGACAAACGTGAGCCGTGCGCTAAGTGTGTGTGTGTGGGGGAGGTGTCAGCGTGAGTGTTCAGCATGAGGGAAGAGGCTACCTTTAGGTTTTCAGCACCTGCATTGCAACCTGCTAGTTTAATATTTTATTTAATTAATTTATTCATTCATTTAAAAGAGACAAAAGAAAACAAATTCATCAAAAAGAAAACATTGAATGGAAAGAAGTGCAGAAAGAAGAAAACAGTCTTATATTACCCCATTATTTAAAATAATATATAAAATAACTTTAAACAAACAATCACTTAAATTAATCACTTTAATATCCACTTAAGAGCTAGGAATAAAAAAAAACACATTTTGTGTTAGCAGAATTTAATCATAACTTTGAAATTTATCCAACATTAATAAAACTTCAAGTTGCCTTTTTGGACATGCATGCATATACAGGTAGTCCTCGACTTACGACAGCTTTGACTTACGGCGTTTCGGGGTTACGTCACGCATCTCATTAAAACTTTTTTTTTTAATAAATAAATGTACAGTACTGTACAGTTACCAAGCACTTAGCCTATCCTAACACAGTTTTTAAAGAGGAAGGAACAAGTTTTATTTTGAAAAATGTTATTTTGAAGCCGAGTTCCGACTTCCTTCCTGGTTTGACGGCTGAAGCAGTAGCTTTACAGCAGAAAAACACAGAAAGACCTGCTCTGGACAAAGGCACAGCGCTTCACGGCACAATCAGTAAAGCAGTGGACAGTACAGGTAGAGATTAAACGCTCTGGACCGAGCTGACGGCGGTTTTACGTCGTAAACAATGGATGGACGGACGGACTGAGGTAGGCCACGCATAGCAAGCTACTGTAGTTAGCCAGCTAGCTCCCTTTATGTGAATGGAGCCTGCTAGGGAGGAGGGAGACAAATCAACTCACTCCTTCATCTTTAAAAACTGTGTTAGGATAGGCTAAGTGCTTGGTAACTGTACAATACTGTACATTTATTTATTTATTTTAAAAAAAATTGTATGTAATAATAATAATAATAATGTCTTTTCCTGTCATCTGTGTATGTTTCCCATACACAGACGAAATTCGTCTCTGCATTTAACCCAACCACCACCAGGTGGTGCAGTGAGCAGCCAGAAAGCGCCCGGGGAGCTGGAGAATTAGGTGTGCACTCATAGACACCCCAAGGTGTGTAGTGGCCGGGGCGCGAACCCGCGTCCTTCGGGTCCCAAGTCAAAAGCCCTGCCACTACACCATCTTGGCTCCTTGTACTCCGACTTACGGCGATTTTCATGTTACAAACGGGCGTAGGAACGGAACTCGTTCGTAAGTCGGGGACTACCTGTATGTGTACACATTGTACTTGAGAGGAGATTATTACAGCCTCATATAAAATCAATGAGGATGATGATATCGGAACTGGATCGGTATCGGCCGATACCCATGCAGTTTTAAGTATCGGGATCGGATCGGAAGCAAGAAAATGTGGATCGGTGCATCCCTAGTTATTTATACACTTTGGAATGTGCGTCACTGCGTTGTGGGCGTGTCTAGAATTCTAGAACCTTCTAGAAAACCATCCTGTACAAATATAATCTTTCTGTGATGTCACTGATGACATCAGAGAGTCTGGATGCAAAAGCTAGAGGGATTATTTGTTTATCAACATGGCGGATGCGTGTGCAGCCAATCTGCAGAAAGAGCCGATGTCTTCTCACTGAGATGTGGCAGCTATAATAACCTCACCACCATGCCGCCCCCTTCAGGACATGGTAAATAAATTAAAAGAACAACAAGTAGATGCTTTGTTTATAAAGCTAAAAAAAAAATGAAATAGCTTAATGTGTATTTGTACAAATTGTTACTTGAGAAGGAGTTATTTATTTTTTTTATTTTTTTTATTTGAAGATTATTATTGTTTTAATTGAGTTTTGCAAAAAGGAGCAGATATAAGATATTTTTTTACTTATTTCTGCTGCCTTTCATTTTATTTGTGATTGTATTTCTTATTGTATATAGAATTGGTTTGTTACTAAATGAATAAACTTTATAATATTGATAAATCATAATAATAAAATTTGCATGCAGATTAAACTCACTCCCGCTGGAGGGTCATTAGGATCTTTGTTTACCAAGAGATACCTGAAGGTGTTGATTAGAGTGAAAATGACCAGGTGTCAGGACTAATGCACAATGGTCCTTAAAAATAACCACATCACTGAGTGACAGCACCACAGCTGAGATTTTGAAGAAGGAACCAACCAGTACCTAACTAGTACAGGAACTTGATCAGGACAAAGTAATCAATGAACTTTTTATTCACAGATTTTAATACATCTTTTAATGTATCTTTTAAGGTGGCACATATCAGCTCAGTAGACTGATCTGATGCATACATACGTTTTTTTAAGTGCTTTTGAAGCTGTTTTCCTCTGACCTTTAAACTTGGGATTCATTCTTAGAGCTTATACCTCTTCTGCATGTCAACGAGCATCATGGATGCTTTGCGTGGAGTACAAAGAGCAGAGGAAAAGAATCTGACCCCTGGGATCAGCACTTCTCCAGAGAGGACAGGATTTAGATGCATTATGGGTATGCTCATGTATAAATGAAGGGGAGAGAAGGAAACAACAAGGAAACACAGGAAAAATGACTGAACACTGCAGTCAGTGCACTGTTCACGCTTCCGAGACTTATTAGGAAAGGCATCATTTTCAACGTATTTTTAAATTTGTTTCATCTCATCTGGATTTACAACAAGCATGAGGAGAGTACGAGTCACGTCTGTGATCGGGACCTCCTACAGTGGAGGTGTAGAGTTTAAAGCAAAAGAAAAGACATAGTATCATTGAGATTTTCATTAATGAAAAGTGTGTTATAAATTGAATTCATTAGTATTATTATTATTAGTATAATCTAAAATTTCACACACTTAGGATAAAATGACAATCAAAGACATCTCAAAAAGCATTTTTGGTTTAAAAAGTGTTGTCATACTGAATTTGTAAGGGATTACAAAATGTTAACAAGTCTTTGAAGTATCAAATGCAAAATATTATCAATCATCATATGACATCCATATTTATTCTCCTAACTCTGTGCGTGTCAAGTGTTAGTGTTTTTATGGATATGTTGAATGAGCAAGTGCTTTGCTTTTTTGCACACAGAGATCACAAACAAGACTGTAACTCACCGCTCACTGACAGTAAAGAAGAAAATAGATCTCGATAGTGGTGCCATTAGCATGCCTGAGCAATTACAGTATGTGGATGTGTGTGTGTGTGTACACATGTTGTGTGCAGTGCAGCTGATGCTCAGAATCCCACTGGGGGTGAAGTAGTTGCAGACTAAGTGACCTCGTTTGCAGCTCTTTCAACTTTTTCGTGCTCCTCAGCTTCTTACTGGTGGGATGATCCCATTAATACCAACACCCACCCTTCCTTTTTTCCAGCTTTTTTTTTTTCAGAGATCAAACACAAATTCAGACGAACAACAGACTCCAAAAGATGGTGAAATGGGGCACATAATTTCTGCTTCCTGTCAGAACACACACTTCTACCTTATTTTAATGTTGTCACACACATAACTAATTGTTTGTTTTCTAGTTTTGCCTAAAAAAAAAGTTTAACTGTCATCAATCTCCATCAGCAGATACAACTACGTTTTGAGTCACGCTCACAAACATGTTTGCAGTTTTTTCCAAATCTGTTTCTTTCAGTGTTTTACATAAAACCAACGATGATATGAAAAATAAATCCACATTTATATTTAAAATGACCCTGCTCTGGTTTGATAATTCTCATTCTCATAATAAATGTCTGATTAAATTATTTAAATGGGTTTCTAAGAAGACCATTGCAATAATCTCAGTGATCTGTTAAACTCGGAACGAGAAGATAAACAACACAAAGCAACAGTGTGTGGGAGAGTATTTACATGAGGCCCTAGCTGAACGCCCACACGTCTGCTGAATCAGCAAACTCCATCAGTGATTTTGGTCGGAACCTCAAATACTTGTTTACAGCAACGTTTTCCAGTCATAATCCTGTAACAGATATGAAAGGATTTTTTCCCCATGTGTTTGTACAATCCCAATTCTGAAAAAGTCAGGTATGTGTGGAAAATGTAAATAAATATAAAAATGCAATGACTTACAAATCTTATAAACCCATGTTTTATTCACAGTGGAACATAGTAAACAGAAAATGTTTAAACTAACAAGCTGTACCATTCTCTGGAGGAAAAAAAGGGTAATACTGGCAGCATGAATATGGCAGCAGCACACCTCAAATAAGTTCTGACAGGTCCATGTTTCCCTGTGTGAAGCATCCTCTCCTCTGTTACTAACAGTCTGTAAACATCCAGGACCTGAGGAGACCATCTGCTGGAGTTTGCCTCAATCATTTTAAAATTGACAGGTTATGTGCTTATTATTGAGCCCATGTGCAGACAGAAATACAGGAGACTCCCTGTAACAAACAAAATGCTGACAGGGCAGTAAAACACTTTTAGGGAGGAGACAACAGGACGGAACAAAACATGACAGCCACAACGGGACAATGCACAGACAAAGGAAGAACGAAGAGACGCTGACTTTATACAGACACTAATGAGACAAAATGACAAACACCTGGAGTGATTATGATTGTAGACAGGTGAGACAGCTGTCACAAGGAAGAGAAACACAGGGGAGTGCAGGAGAACAAAAACACAGAAAACCCCTCAAAAATTAGCTTTGGTCCACAGAAGACAGTGTTTCCAGTTAGCTTCTTTGCATGATAGAGCTTTAACCAGCATATATAGATGGCACAGTAGAGCTGTCATT
>JBBPBX010035347.1:0-25848 GCA_038048925.1 Garcialebias charrua
ACTGGACACAACGGCACACAACAAATCTCTCTTGTTGTACCAGTAGCTCGCAGATAATTTACCATTTGTGTATTTTACATGGTCTAGTTCTAGAAGCTACCGCTAACAACAACTGCTGTCGACCAGAACCGGAAGTGCAACGTAGAGCCCACATTTTAACGGAAGTACGTCACCACTACCCGTGGCATATAGCCTATTGTTTAACAAGATAAAAACTTTCAGGGTGCGGTTGTGGCTGCATGTGACTGACCGGTCTGGTTTCATTTGTCTTCTGATTTAACAAACAACTGTTTTTATCAATCAGGTCTATTTTAAAAGAGTTAGCTCTATTTTTATTTTATCCAATCTTATTTATTTTTATTTGTTTATTCGAGCATGGATGCTTTTGGATCATAAATCTGACATCTTTTGGTTTGCGTCTTCTCTAAAGTCTTACTTTTTACTGCTATTCATAATTTTGTCAGTTATGTCTTTCTGCGTTGTTATTTTATTTTATTTTATTTTTTATTTTTTCTCATTCATGCTGCATACAGCATCACACATTCATTCATTCATTCATTCATTCATTCAACCTTTATTTATACAGGCTAGCCTCGTTGAGCCACGGGGACTCATTTACAATACTCACATATACAAAACAGTTTTAAAACAAGCTGCGCATCTACTTATGTTTAGCTGAAATCGCACTTGTACCCAAATAGTACATTCAAATATCTCCCAATACAGATAGGAAAGAAAAGGATCCCAAAATAACGCGTTTTTTAAATTCACTATTCCTTCCTTGAGCCTCACTTTTATGCCCAATAAAGCTATTGGAAAAAATTAGTTTCACTGTCTTTCAGGTTTTGACTTAAATTTAAATTTAATTAATTAAATTTTAATTAATCTCACTTGTTTTTCAGGTTTTAACTTAAATTTCCCTCACTTTTGAAAAGGTTTCAAACTTATACAGCCAAACTTGTGCACCGTAGCTTTGACTTTAGAAAATATAAGCCTAACCTAAATTAAAAGGTCTTGGCTCAGCTTTTAAACTACCCGTTCTGTCCTATTTTTTCAATATACATGTACAAGGAATTCCTGTTTATACTCACTGCTTGTCAAGTGTGTGATTTGTTCAGTTGATCCGTCAGGCTGCAACGGTGGCATTGATTTCAGGCCTTGCTGGCCTGATAGAAACGATCGATCTTCCAGGGCTGTGAAACTTGCCATGGCCATGGACTTTCAGCTACCTTCATCAAAAGCCATCGTGAACAGGTGTGAAGATCCGGATCACGGCACCAAGAAATGATGGGTTTTCAGATCAAACCCTGCAGCAACTTTTACTAAAAGGAATCACACAATTGACAACAGTTAGCATTTCATTTTCATCTTTGCAAAGAGGGGGAAACGTCTCCTAAAAAGTCGGAGGACGAGTCCCGCTTAGCAATGATCGTTTCAGCCTTTTATTCATTTCGGTGGGTAGCAGTTTACAAGAAATACAGGTTCAAACAACTTTCACACAATGGCTCTTGGTCAGTTTTGGCCAAACTCAGGACCAACAAGTTCTGAACAAAGGAAACATTCTTTGGTACTTCTGTCATTTCAGTAAACAAGTATTGTGTAATGAAAACTATTTCTCAGGGAGTGACCATGTACTTGTTTGATGTTATAATCGTTGAGAAAATGTTATAGTTTTAGATGATAAACATTTGAATACTCTAACAGAACACATCTCTGTCCTGAACTGAGGCATCTCACAAATGTGTCTATACACACTTGTGCTTTGTTAACTTGACAAATGTTTAAAAACTTACCCCCAATTTACACTACATGCGTTCCAGCTCCGCTCCGCTCTGCAGGTCGCAGCTGAGCGTTTCAAGTCCAGTTTCCACTACCTCCGCTCTGCTCCGGTCTGCCTGGATGCGCCGCTCCGAGACGCATGCGCGGGAATTGCGAGATTGCGCGATAAATCAAGTGATAAATAAGGAAGTC
This sequence comes from Garcialebias charrua, assembly GCA_038048925.1. Taxonomy (NCBI): domain Eukaryota; kingdom Metazoa; phylum Chordata; class Actinopteri; order Cyprinodontiformes; family Rivulidae; genus Garcialebias; species Garcialebias charrua. Next base: position 1,972 of record JBBPBX010035347.1, read on the forward strand.
AGAACAAAACAATTCACTCGGTGGAAGAAGGAGAACAACAGTAGAGACTGCCTCGCTGTTTGATTGTTTTTTGCACTGAGATATTTTCAGGACATTTGCTCTGTAATGGGTGAGTATTGTAGATCATTCAAAGAAGTACATTTTTTCCGCCCGTGGTGATTTTATTTTGTGAATACGGATGTTGTGCTCGTTCCTTTTCCTGTTGGTGCGACGTAATCTTTAAAAGTTGACTCCGGCACAGCTCCGGCGTCCGGCAGAAATAGGATCGGATCTAATTTTGACGGACTGCCGTCCGCTCGCCGCCGCCGTGCGGAGCCAGTGTAAACGCTCTCATTGATTATAATGGGTGCGTATTTGCTGCAGAGGTCGGACCGGAGCGGAGCGGAGCCGGAACGCATGTAGTGTAAATTGGGGGTTAGTGCTTGTTAACTTGTTAGATTTTTCTACCTGAATGATTGAGCATGAATCAAGATGTCCTGTGTTTATCATACTTTATGCATCTTTAATTTGGGAGCTGTTAGGCAGCCATCTTCTTCTCAGCAGTGGCGGAGCTAGAGGGGGGGCCGGGGGGGCACTCTGATTGGCCCCCCCAGTGGCTCCCCCAGAATTTTTATTTTCATTTATTTTCTTTTTTTTTTTTTATTAATTTTTTTGTACTTCATTGTGTGTTTTATGAGTGTGGACAAAGTCAAACACTAAAGCTGTTTAGAAAAAGTTTATGTTGTTTATTTTCTTAAGGGACAGAAATGTTTGTGAAACCTTGTTTTCGTACCAGTTTGAAGGAGCGGTGTACAATAATTCAGAGAATAAGATTGTGGAATGGTCTGGAAGAAAATGTCAAAACAGCCAGATCTCGGTATATATTTAAGAGATTGTTAAAAGGGATTTTTTTGAAAGAATATGAAAAACTAGCATAAGAATTTATATGAATCGTTGTCTGAGTTGATGTAGTCTTTAATTTGATGATGTAGTTAACTTTGTTCTTTGGTAAATTATTGTTGTGGTGAGTATCTTTGGGTAAAAAGGGGCAGCGATTATAAGATTATTCTTCATCTGTTCCCTTTCATTTTATTTTGAATGTATGTTTTTTTAATTTTTTGAGTTGTTACTTGATTTTAATGAAATGAATAAAATTTAAATACATAAATAATGAATAAATAAATAAAAAGACTTGATTTCTAAACTTAAAAATATTTAGATCACTGATCAAAAGTTTAAACTGAGATAATGTATCATTTTAAGGTAAAATATGTTATTTCAAAATTTCATAGCGTCAACAAATCCCAAAAAAGTTGGGACAAGTCCATTTTTACCACTGTAAGTGATGGACCCCTTACCGATAGCCTTGGCCCCCCCTCGGCGCCCCCAGCAATAAAAGTCTAGCTCCGCCACTGCTTCTCAGGTTGCACCCAGACAGCAAACATCTCTGGGCATGTGAGAATTTACTCTCAACATGTGACACTGCATCCATTTAAATTAAATTATGTATTATTTCAGTATTTGTTTATGTTGTGAAATTCACTAATAAAATCTGTTTTAGAGCCATCAAAACAAACGTTTACAGTGAATATTGAATTCAATTCAGTTCATTCACATAGCTCCAGATCACAACAAAGTTACCTCAGGATGCTTTACAGGAACATTCACATACATAGAAAAGCCAATTAGTAAAGTTCTCTATCTAAGGAATACAGCAGACAAGTTGAATTTTGGCTTTGTCACAGTCTCCCATCCTGAGCAAGTACAATGGCAACTGTGGAAAGAAAAAAATCCCTTTAACAGGAAGAAACCTCCAGCAAAGCCAGGTTCAGGACAAGAGGCCATCTGCTTTGACCAGCGAGAGGACAGAAAGGAGAAACAAACAAACACAGAATGGTCGGTCCAGGTCCAGGTTTACCTGAAAGGCAAAAAAACACAAGTTAAGGATAGAAAAAATAATTACAAATACAAAACAGGTTGAGCAGAGTAAGTAAAGACAGTAGTATAATGAAAACATATGGTCAGTTTGTCCTCCAGCAGTCTAAGCCTATTGCAGCATAACTAAGGGACAGCTCAGAAAACCCAAGTTGACCCTAACTAAAGGAATTATCAAAAAGGAAAGTCTTGAGCCTAGTTTTAAAACTGGATAATGTGTCAGCCTCACGGACAGAAACTGGAAGTTGGTTCCACAAGAGAGGAGCTGATAACTGAAAGATCTGCCTCCTATTCTGGTTTTGTAAATTCTAGGCACCACAAGTAAACCTGCAGTCTGAGAGCGAAGTGCACTGTTAGGAAAATATGGAACAATAAGATCTGTAATATAAGATGGAGCTAGGTTGTTGAGAGCTTTGTAGGTTAGAAGTAAGATTTTGAATTCTATACTGGACTTGACAGGGAGCCAATGGAGAGAAACTAAAACTGGAGAGATATGATCTCTCCTACTAACTCCAGTTAAGACTCTGGCAGCAACATTTTGGATCAACTGAAGACATTTTAAACAAGTATTTGGACACCCAGATAACAAACCATTGCAATAGTCCAGTCTAGACATGACAAATATTGTACATGAACCAGTTTTTCTGCATCATTTTTAGATAAGATGTTTCTAAGTTTAGTGATATTACGCAGGTGGAAGAAGACAGTTCTAGTAACGTTTTTGATGTGGGGGATAAAAGACATGTCCTGATCAAAAATAACACCAAGATTTTTAACATTAGAACTGGAGGCCAGATTAATGCCATCTACCATGCCATTTTATTTATAGAGCACTTAAAACTGTGACAAGGCCAACCAAAGTGCTGTACAAACAAACAACAGGCAACACATAGGCAACATACAAAATGAAGTGAAAAAAAATAGACATAAAAACGATGCAGATAATAAATATAACGACCAAACACAGATCATCAGGTGTTGAAAGCAACGGAATAGTAGTGGGTCTTCAAACAGGATTTGAAAACCAAGAGGAAGGGGGCCTGTCTGACGAGCAGAAGTAACTCGTTCCAAAGTCTTGGGCCTGCTACAGAGAAGGTCCTGTCACCTCTGCATTTAAGACGAGTTCCTGGAACTGTGAGAAGTAACTGGTCCGCTGATCTCAGAGAACGTAGTGGGACATACGGTTGTAGCAAATCACAGAGATGGGTGGGGGAGACTGTTCAGCGATTGTAGACATACAGGAGAATTTTGAACTGGATTCGAAGATGAGCCGGTAGCCAGTGCAGGGAGGCCAAGACTGGTGTAATGTGTTCTATTTTGTCTGTACTGGTTAAAAATCGGGCTGCTGCGTTCTGGACCAGTTGTAATCGTGCAATGGTGGTCTGACTGATACCAAACAGGAGTGAATTACAATAATCAAGCCTAGATGTAATAAATGCATGTATTACTGTCTCCAGGTTATTTTTTGGATAATATGGGCTTCAGCTTAGACAGTCGCCTCAGCTGGAAAAAAATGGATTTAACGATCATGTTTACATGACTGTTGAGTTTCATGGAAGGATCCATCATCCCTCCCAGATTTGTGACTTTTTGTTTTTCTGACAGGGCTAGAGCAGAAAGGTCCATGCAGTGGTTCGTGATCGTGTCGTTAGGAGGGAACAACATGGCTTCAGACTTATTTTCATTGAAACTTAAGAAATTTAAAGCCATCCAGTCCCTGAGGGTGAAAGACTGAAAAATTTATTCCTAAGGTGCTCAGGTCCAAAAACCTGGAACTGTGAGAAGTAACTGGTCCGCTGTCTTGTCTGTGTTCAAAAGGAGAAAATTAAGGGTCATCCAGGTTTTTATGTCTTTAAGACATGCTTGTAGTCTTAAGATATTGTGACTGCAGTGTTGAAATGGGTTGGCAATTTAGGCAACATGGGTGTATTTTTTTTTTCTTTGTTCTGGTTCCTTGTTTGAGATCACGACATGCTGCAGCAGCACTTTTGGTTCCCTTTAAATAACAGTTTGTTGTCCACATCACTTCTCTTTGTGCCCTTATGCATTTGGCTTCTTCTTCCTCCTCTAGTTTTGACTATTAGACTACTTTTCAAAAATAACATTAAGTATGATCTCATGCAAGACTACAAACAATCTCACATAACCTGTTAGAGTTTGGGGTATGTTATGAATGACCCTCAGCTGCTGCTACATCAAACTTTAGCTTAGAGTCTGTAAAAATCACTGAGGTATTGTCACGGTCAGCGGCCCCGCTGACCCCCCTCCCTTTAGCCTGACCCTTCTGTCATCACACTTACTCCCTTCTGTCATATTTTTGCCCCTTCTGTCCACAGTCCTGTAGTTTAACCATTCATCCCAGTAGTGCCTGTCACTGTCACTGCTTAATTAGTTCATCTGTACATGCTTCCCTGCTTTCGCCGGACTTCCGGTTCCGGCGAACTAACGAGCGGCAGCACCTCTGGTCTCTCTGAGTATTTTTATCATCTAACTGACCCGTTTTTCTAATTGGACCAAAGCTGGTCCATCTTCCATCTGAATTCGGTGTTCAGTAACTCAGAGAGCCGGACGGGACCGTTCAAAAAAATTCTGTCGGACCAGGTTCGGACGTTTTCACCTCACCGGTCATTCTGAGCTACCTTGCCCGGCCAGGTGAGCCCCAAAGCCGGAGAGCCGCCCACGAAGACCCGGTGTTTCTTCTGCCACTCTCACTGGCCCGTTTGAACGTCCCACCTGCACCTGGACCTGCGGTTCTCCTGTGGTTCTCCTGGTTTCAACAAGATTGCAGGGAAGTTTTCAGACTATGCTGATTTTTTCTGCTGTCCTTTGTTGACCTCGTGGCGTGGGGGGAAGATAACGTACCTGGTTCGTGAGCATCGGGGGAGGTGTTTCTGACTGGACCAGAACCGAATCGAACTGGCTGTGGGGACACCGTCTTTAATCCACATTAAAGTCTGTTTACCTCCGTGGAGCCTGAGCCCATCTGCGCGCGCGGCCGTGGGGATGCTTGCAGCTGGAGCTGCGCTCTCTGCTTTGTGCTCATTCTGTGTGTGCTCATTCTGCTCACACGCGCGTTCATCTGAAGGACCCGTGGATGAACTGCTGCTGAAATAATTTCTGGAGCTGAGAGGTCTTCAGCCCTCTGGTAAGACTTGCTGTGTTTTTTCTGGAGGTGGTTTTTTCTGGAGGTGGTTTTTTCATTCTGAAGAGGCTGAAGGCTGAAGAAGAGAGCAGCAATAGCAGCAATAATAACGAACATCTTACCTGCTTTAGATAACTTTTTAAAGAGCCTCATTTCCTTGTTGTGGACTGTTTTGTGGATCAGACGAGCGGAGAGTGAAGCGCGGAGGATCAGGATCTTCTCTGTTTGGTGACTGTTTCACACTGTTGTGGGCTGTTTGTGGATCAGACGAGCATAGAGTGAAACGCGGAGGATCAGGATCGTCGCTGTTTTGGTGCCTGTTTTTCACACCGTTGTGAGCTGTTGAGAGCTGTTTGTGGATCAGACGAGCAGAAAGTGAAGCGCGGAGGATCAGGATCGTGGCTGTTTGGTGGTGCCTGTTTCACACTGTTGGGAGCTAATTGTGGATCAGACGGGCGGAGAGAAAAGTGCGCCGCTGAGGATCAGGAGCTGCTGTCGCTGTTGTTTGGTGCTGTTCACGCTGTTGTTCCTTTGCTGTCCTGATACAGGCTACAATCATGCCTTTAATTTTAGGAGGCTTTTCTGGCACCACACTCTGCTGTTTGCTGCAAATTGCTTGTTTCTACCCGTTGATTCTGGATCCAGCTTGTGTTAACCAGGGCCACATCCATTCATATTCACAGGGGGGCTGGATCCCCTCTCACACAAACTATAGTTGGGCCTCCTCAACGGAATTGTTTGCCCACTTAATCTGTGACGCTTTATGGTCTGAGACTTTTCTGCATCATTCATATTACTGTCATTATTTTCAGTTCTCAGACTACCTGGAATCACTGAATCTTATCAACACATCTGGATCTGCCCATCACTGCAACTTTCATTGTTTTTGGGTTCTGAATGATCGTATCTTCATCAATGTTTCTCATGGTTCAATTATGGGTGCAAAATGTCACACTGTTAACTCCTGTAACTACACATCATTGACAAAGAAGTCAAGTAAATGTCTGATATTAATGTTGTTATTGATCTCAGGGATTCAGCCCAACCCAGGGCCCTCCATTAACTACAGTACTCCTAGTGAGTTTAAAAATAATTCAGGTCTCCATTTCCTGCATGTAAACGCTCGTAGCCTCATAAAAAAACTTGATGAATTGAAAATCCTAATCAGTTCTTCTGGGGCAGATGTGATCGTTATCTCTGAAACTTGGCTCAAAAAATCTGTTTTGAAAAATGACCTGGCAATCAATGAATTTAAGATCTATCGTTGTGATCGTAATAAAAAGGGAGGTGGAGTCGCTATTTACATCAGAGACTCTTTGGCTGCCAGGATTGCATCTAAAAAAACAATCGCAAACCAGTTTGAGGCTTTAGCTGTGAACATCAGTTTGAAAGGAGGTCAGCCCTTAACTGTTGTAGGTTGTTATCGTCCCCCCTCCGCAACACCTGAAGCTCTATCCTCCCTGACTGAATTCATAGGAAATTTAAAACACAATGAGATTGTTATGGCAGGAGATTTCAACATTGACTGGAATAAGTCGACCCCCCTCTGTGATAAATTCAAGGAATGTTGCCTATCTCTCAATCTAACACAACTTATCGATTCTCCCACCAGACCAAACATAAAATGTCCCGAAAAATCTTCCACCTTAGATCTGTTTTTCACAAATGCACCTCACAAATTTCCTGGTATAGGTGTATTTGCTAACGTTTTGAGTGATCATTCCGTAATAGCAGCTCTTAGATCTACTAAACTTCCACCTGCTAAGCCCAGAATAATCCAAAAAAGGGATTTGAAACGTTTCAGTGAACAGTCATTCCTTTGGGATCTATCCCACTTTGACTGGCAACGTACCCTACAAATCAATGACGTGAACACCGCTTGGAACTATTTTCATAATAGTTTCATTTACTTTGTAAACAAACACGCTCCTCTCCGGCAGTTCAGGATACAGGTAGTCCCCGACTTACGAGCGCTCTGACTTACGAGGTCCCGGACTTACGAGCATGCATCTCATTAAAAAAAAAAAAAAAAAAAAATTTTTTACTTTTTTTTAATTTTTATAAATGAATACATGTACAGTACTGGACAGTCACCAAGCACTTAGTCTATCCTAACACAGTTTTTAAAGATGAAGGAATAAGTTGAATTGTCTCCCTTTCACATAAAGGGAGCAAGCTCCCTATGGAGCCTGCAGGGAGGAGGGAGACAATTCAACTGATTCCTTCATCTTTAAAAACTGTGTTAGGATAGGCTAAGTGCTTGGTGACTGTACAGTACTGTACATTTATCTATTAATAAATAAAAAACAATAAAAAATAAAAATACTGTATATACTGTATATTTTTAATAAATAGATAAATGTACAGTACTGTACAGTCACCAAGCACTTAGCCTATCCTAACACAGTTTTTAAAGATGAAGGAATAAGTTGAATTGTCTCCCTCCTCCCTGCAGGCTCCATAGGGAGCTTGCTCCCTTTATGTGAAAGGGAGACAATTCAACTTATTCCTTCATCTTTAAAAACTGTGTTAGGATAGGCTAAGTGCTTGGTGACTGTCCAGTACTGTACATGTATTCATTTATAAAAAAAAAAAAAAGTAAAAAAAAAAAAAAAAAATTTTTTTTTTTTTTTTTTACTATGTGTTCCTACTTACGAATTTTTGACATACGAGCGCCCCCTAGTGACGGAACTCGCTCGTAAGTCGGGGACTACCTGTAAAGGGCCAAGACAGCCCCTGGTTTACTCCTGAATTAGCTGATCTCCTGCACTGGAGAGATCATCTTTGGGCCGCAGCAAGAAAATCACACTCAGACACTGATTGGTTGAAATTTCGGCAGCTAAGGAATAAATGCACAACTGCCATTAAAGCCGCAAAACGTAACTACTTCTTATCTCAGACCTCCAAAAATCTAAATGATCCTAAAAAATTCTGGAAAACCATTAAATCTCTCTCAGGCACCCCCCAATCATCTGACCTCCCATCACAATTTCTTGTTGACTCTGTTCCTGTGTCAAATAAGCACGAGATCCTGAACTGTTTCAATAAACATTTTGTTGCTTCTAGTTCATTATTTGACACAGTTACAAACGGAAAATCAGCCACTTTATCTAATAATCAAACTTCTACAAATCAAATCCCTCCTACAAGTCAACCATCTGTTAATCACACCTTCTCTTTTTCTCCGTTCTCAGTCAGTGAGGTAAATAAACTGTTAAATGATCTTGATCCAAAAAAATCTGCAGGTCCAGATGAACTTCCACCTTATTTCTTAAGGCTGGCTGCTCATATCATCACAGTCCCTGTGACCCACATCTTTAATCTGTCCATAAGCCAAAACACCATTCCGGATGCTTGGAAAACAGCCTTTGTTCTTCCTTTGCTGAAGGGAGGTGACCCCACCTCACTGAACAATTATCGACCGATCTCTAAACTCTGCATCTTAGCCAAGGTTCTAGAAAAACTGATAAACTCTCAGATCAAAAATTATCTGGACTCATTTAACATCTTACCTCTCCATCAATCTGGTTTCAGGAAAAAACACAGCACAACAACTGCTTCTCTGAAGGTTCTTAATGACGTTGTTGAAGCATTGGATGCTAAGGACTATTGTGCTGCACTTTTCTTATGCTGGTTTGCGCACCAAACGCATCCAAATGCTCCTAATGCTCTGTGTTTGCTGCTGTAAACAGATGTCTGTCCCCACCCACTGTGTTTGCTGCTGTAAACAGATGTCTGTCCCCACCGAACGTCTGCAGACGCGCAGTGGGAGGAGCGTGTCGTGGCTCCCTTCCTGGTCAGATCCGTGTTGTTTATGTACACTGGGCAGATAAAACCAGCTGTACGTGCCTCGTCAATACTTGTGTGTGTTTTCTACGAGCCGAACTGCAGCTCAAAAAGTATTTGTTGAGATTAAAACTTTTTTTTTTAATGTTTTGGGGAGATGTACGCTCGAAAAAAAAGCAGAAACTTTATAAATGCCATATTTTCCTACCGGATGCTGTTTTCGTCCACAGAAAGTCCCGTTCCGAGTGGTTGCTGATAATCTGCGAGCAGAAGAAGCAGGGCAAACCCAGCTTCTACAGTGGCTGCTGGCTGCGCGCGCGTGCGTGACAAGGGGCTGCCGGGTGCTGCCGCGCTGCTTCAAATGCTGTAGATGCGCCGCGAACAGCCCCGCTGTTCCAAGATGCGCGGCCCCCTAGACTTTCAATGTAAAGTGGCTGCTTCAGCTGCGCGAGATGCGTTTGGTGAGGAAACAGCATTAGACCTGTCTAAAGCTTTTGACACTGTGGATCATAACATCTTGTGTCATAAGCTCTCAGAAATCGGTTTCTCTGATCACACCATCGGTTGGTTTTCTAACTATCTTTCCAATCGGAGGCAATGTGTTCAACATAACGGTACTTCTTCCAGCTATTTAACAGTTAAAAATGGTGTACCACAAGGCTCAGTTTTAGGACCCACTCTCTTTACAATCTACATAGCTAATGTAGGTCACTGCATCCCTGATGCATCCTTACATTTCTATGCTGATGATACAGTTGTTTACTGCCGAGCTAAAACAGTAGCTAAGGCTTTCCAGTTACTGCAATCCGCTTTTGACATCATCCAGTCAGATTTGTTCCGTCTCAAACTTGTCCTAAATGCTGATAAAACAAAAGGGATGTTTTTTTCAAATAGGAAGGCGGTTCCAGCAGATCCTCCTCTGATTTTATCTTCAAATGGTGTCCCTATTGAGTTTGTTGATTCCTATAAATATCTGGGTATCCTGATCGATTCACATCTCTCTTTTAAACTCCACGTGGAAAACCTAGTGAAGAAACTGAAAGTTAAACTGGGTTTCTTTTTCAGAAACAGATCATGTCTATCACTGAATGTTAGGAAACGCCTTGTGTCTGTGACTTTCCTTCCCTCCATTGATTACGGTGACATTCTCTACATGAATGCTCCTACAAGCACCCTGCGGATGTTGGATGTTGTCTATCATGGTGCACTAAGATTCATAACTGGTTGTGATTATCGTACCCACCACTGCACCCTGTATTCACTGGTTAACTGGACATCATTAACCTCACGCAGACTCTTCCACTGGTACATTTTCATCTTTAAATCACTTCTTGGTCTGCTGCCCTCATACATCTCCTCCTACATGTCTTTGCGTGAGTGCAGCTACAGTGTGCGCTCTCAGGACATGATTACCTGCAGTGTTCCGTCAGTGAGGACTGAACTTGGAAAAAGGGCCTTCTCCTACTCCGCTCCTGCTTCATGGAATATCTTACAAAAAGATCTGAAGCTCTCGACCTTGACTTCTCTAAATGGTTTTCAGAATCTGTTGGAATCCTGGCAAAAACCAATGCAGATTTGTTCCTGTCTTTGATTTTATACGTCTACCTTATAATGTTTTGCTAGTTTTTTGATACTTTGTAAAAAAAAAAAAACTTTCTTTTGTTTTTCTCTCTTTTGTTTTCTATTGTTTATTGTTTGTTTGTTTATTGTTTATTGTTTAAGGAAATTCTACCACTGCTGTTCATTGTTCTTTAGTTTTAGCAGGTCGCTTTCGTAAATGAGCCCATGAGGTTCAAAAGATTTACCTGACTAAATAAAGGTTGAATGAATGAATTAATCTTCATGTTCTTTGTTCCTATGACCTTCTGATTTTTGTTCTGTCTTTGTGCGATTTGTTTCTTTTTGTGTAGTACTTAATTAAGATAATTACTATAACCTGGCACAATGCATCTTTCCTGTTTTTGTAGGTCAATGTATTGTCTGTCCCTGAGAAAACAAATAAATCATCATCATCATCATCAAGATGGCCGCGCTCCGACCGGCAGCAGCTTCATGGGCTCTCAGTTCATCCATAGCTTTTAGTAGTTTTAATAGCGATTCTGTACCTGACTCTGCACGTTTTATGCGAGTGAATTATAGCCGAACTGAACTGTTGAGAATTGGAGCGGATTTGCCACAGGGAAGAGCTGAAATCAGCAACGAACTCAAATCTACGCTCGGCAGGATGCGGCTCTTGAAGTCTTCCACCTGGAAGCTGCAGCGGAGGTGCTCTGGCTCACGCTCCGGAGATAAGAAAAGGAAGCGGTGCTCCCGGCGTCAGAAGCGAGGCTGCCGGGCGGGGATTACGGTGAGCGGACGCTAAAACCGGGAGACCCCCAATGCCGGCTCTTTTTCTGGCTAACGTCTGCTCGCTGGACAACAAAATGGATTTGCTTCGTCTGAGAGTGACAACGTCGGAGGAAATGAAGAGGTGCTCTGTGCTTTGCCTCACGGAAACGTGGATTTCTAAGGAAACACCGAATTGGATGACAGACTCTTTTTCAGAGCGGATCGCTGCACAGAGACTACGGGAAAAATACGAGGCGGGGGTGTTTGTGTGTACGTGAGTACGGATTGGTGTAAAAACTGTGCTATTATAAAAAGCCTTTGCACAGCTGCTGTGGAGCTGATCACAGTGTGGTGTCACCATCATTATCTACCCCGCGACTATTCAGTGATCCTTATAACTGTTATCTACATCGCCCCAGATGCTAATGCTAAAGTCGCCGTTGAAGAAATTCATGACTTAAGGCCCCAGTATAGCTGCACGTTAATCCGAGCGCCGCGGCACGCCGTGTCAGCGCCGCGGCAAAAGCCTTTGATCGCGGGCGTGAACGCGCCAAGCTCAAATTTTACTACGCCTACACGCGCGCATTCATAAACTGCCTCGCGTGTCAGCAAATGACCAATCAGCGACCTCAATTTGTCCTGTAGGTAAACGCTCCGCCCGGCTACAGCTGCTGGAGCCTGCACTCCAGAGAGCTGCGTTTGCACAGAGTATAAATGAACTGCCGGCGCGCAGCACATGCGAGTCCAGCGGCGCTGGACACAACGGACAGCTATACTGGGGGCTTTACTCAGCTCGCTGCAGTGTAAATATCCAGAGGGGCTTTGCATTGTTTTAGGTGACTTCAACCACGTGAATTTAAAGGACTCTCTCCCAACCTTCAAACAGCACGTATCCATAGCAACACGAGGGAGTAACACCCTCGATCATGTCTACACAAATGTAGGCGCGTACACAGTGAAGCCACGCCCACCGCTCAAGGGTTCTGATCATTTATCACTCCTCATGGTCCCAGCACAACTCCTCCCACTAAAAATTTGGCTCTAGGACAGCACCCCCATGCTGAGAGACTGCTTTGAAAAAACTGATTGGTCTGTCTTCAGGAAGGCAGCTACTGATGGGAGCTCTGTGGATCTGGAACTTTATGCATCCTCAGTTCTGGATTATATTAGCACATGCTCTGAAAATGTATCCATAAAAAATATGTTAAATCTTACCCCAACACAAAACCCTGGTTAAACAAAGAGGTTTGCACCTTGCTGGCAGCCAGGAACACTGCCTTCAAGTCTGGAGACTCAGAGGAGCTGAGAAAGACCAGGAAAGAGCTGGTTGCTGGCATTAAGAAGGCAAAGGCCACATATGCACAGAGGATCGAGGGACAGTTCATCTCACAAGACCCACGGAGCATGTGGAAGGGCATCAAATACATAACTGATTATAAAAGCAGGAGTAAACCGAGAACCGATCAACAGAGGACGCCATCTCGTCCGTGGTCCACACTGCTCTCACCCACCTGGATCAGAAAGACTCCTACGTCCGTATGCTCTTTGTGGACTTTACATCTGCCTTCAACACCATGATCCCCCAAACTCTGATGGATAAACTATCCACACTTGGACTAAGCCCCTTCGTTTGTAACTGGGTACTAGACTTTTTAACAAACAGACCACAGTCAGTGAGGATCCACAACTTCTCCTCCTCCACCATTGCCCTCAGCACTGGCTCTCCTCAAGGATGTGTGTTGAGCCCCCTTCTGTTCACTCTGCTCACATATGATTGTGCAGCTACCCATCCAGGTTGTCATATTGTAAAGTTTGCAGATGATGCATCACAAACAATGATGAGTCCAGCTACAGGCAGGAGGTGGAACACCTGGAGAGCTGGTGCAAAGAGAATAACCTTCACATGAATGTGAAGAAGACAAAGGAGATGATTGTGGACTTCAGAAAGAACAAACAAACACACCCCACTGAACATGGGTGGAAGTGGTCTCCAGCTACAAGTACTTGGGGGTACACTTGAATGATAATCTCAGCTGGACCAACAACACCACCAGCCTGATCAAGAAAGGTCATCAGAGACTCTACTTCCTCAGACGGCTGAGACGAGCTGGTCTGAGTAGCCCAGTCCTCACATCCTTCTACAGGTGTGCAGTGGAGAGCATCCTGTGCTCCAGCATCAACGTGTGGCATGGAGGCTGCACAGTTGCAGAAAGAAAAGCTTTGCAGAGAGTGGTGAAGGCTGCACAGAAGTCTGTTGGAGTCAGTCTCCCCACCATCACAGACATTTACACTTCGAGATGCAGGAAAAAAGCCACCTGCATCATGAAAGACCCCACTCACCCAGCACACACACTCTTTGCCCCACTCCCCTCAGGACGGAGGTTGAGGAGCATCAAATGTAGAACCACTAGACTGAGGAACAGCTTCTACCCTGAGGCTGTTAGACTCATGAATAAATAAATAATAAGAATAATCACTGTGAAATATCACATCATGCTGATGCTGATCTGTTTTCTTGTTGCTGTGTTCATCTGTGACCATCTGCTCATAAAGACTCATGTTCGTGCTGCTGTTTGTAATGACGTTTTTCTATTACTCTAGGGCTTAGTGTATTTCTAGTTGGATGTTTTTCTTAGTTCATATCCTAGATGTTATTACTGTTTTTCTCTTACATTTTGTTGTTGGATGTAACTGGGACCCTGTGTACATAATCTCATTTCATCACATGTACTACATGCGGTGCAAATGACAATAAAGACTCTCTAACTCTGACTTTGTCCCTCCTCAGTCTACCTCTTCAACCCTGATCATACTCATCTGCTCACTCCTTCTGCCTCTCATGCCATTGTTTGTTTTTTGTCCTACTGTGTTTTGCTTTTTCACCCATCTATCATTGCTCACAACCACTCCTGTCAGTCAACTGTTCACCACACCCCTTCTGCCTCAGCTTAGCAATCAGTCTTTCATTCCTTCCACCTGTTCAGGTCCTGTTCAACTCAGCATTTAAAGGTCCACTGACATTAATTTTTTACTATTCATAAAATTGCTCAAAATATATATATTATCATTTAAATATGTTTGTTTTTGCAAACAAAATGATAAATCACTTTAATTTTGCTTTAAAAGTGATTTTGAACTTCAAGCCGTGTTTAATCATGGGAAATCCGATTACACTCGAACGCACCATCTGTGATGTCACACTGGGCAGAGGGCTCTGGTGTCTTTAATAGCGGACAATTTAAAACTGGACGAATTTAGCAATCTATGTGAAGATTTGAGCTATTTGTCTTCATTTTGGGAAGCAGAAAATAGTTTGGGTGATGGAACAAGAAACAACAGGATCTAATTTAGGTCTGATTCTGTATCAGACTTCCTTCATGTCGAGATGCTCATACCTGCGCACTGTGACAAGCCCAGAGCTCTGCCCAGTGTGACATCACAGATGGTGCGTTCACGTGTAATCGGATTTCCCATGATTAAACACGGCTTGAAGTTCAAAATCACTTTTAAAGCAAAATTAAAGTGATTTGTCATTTTGTTTGCAAAAACGAACATATTTAATTGATAAAATATATATATATTGAGCAATTTTATGAATAGTAAAAAAATCATGTCAGTGGACCTTTAAACTCCAGCCATCCACCTGCAGTTTGTCCAGTCATTGTTTTTGGTTTCAGCTCTGCTCTCTGTTATCACAGACAACACGGTCTTTCTGTACCTATCCTGTTTGCCTTCATGTTAGTTTGTTGGTTTTTGCTGCCACGCCAGCTTTTGTTTTGTGTTGTTTAAAAATAAACAAGTTTTATTTTTAAAATACATCTCCTGCTTCAATCATCTTGCCTGCATTTTGGGTTCAAACCTAAACGGATCGTGACAGAATGACTGGACCAACTGAACCCAAAGGTAGGATGATCACTTTGTTTGAGTTTTTTGCCCGTGAGGCTGAGAAGACTGCCCAGAGGGAGAGAGGAGGAGATGAAGGACCTGTTCAGGGGAACCCGCCTGGCTATAAAGCCTGTTTCCTCCTATCCACCTCAGTGGCTTCATGAGGGACCTTCAGAGGAGGAACCAGACACTGACGAGGAGTACTGGTTCCCCTCTGCTCCAAGCTCACGCCACCGAGGTCAGAGGTGTTGACAATGGTCTCAGCTCGGCTCTCGCTCGCAGGAGGAGCGTGGGGGGGGGTGTTGCTGGAGGGGTAGTACAGCCCTGATTCACCAGAGGTGCAGAAACGTTGGCAGGCTTATGTGGAGGCAAGGTAACTGCGTTCGCCCAGCCATGAGGAGGTCCAGACGGTCGCTCCTCACACCTGCCTGCCTGAGGGGGTCACTTCACCAGCTCTTGACTCCTCCACCACCTGCTGAAGCTTTAGCACCTCCACCACCCACCTGTCCAGCTTCTCACCGCTGCAGAAGGAGAGGTCGACGTGGGACCAATACCGTCCCTCTGCCCAGGTCACCCATCCCTGCTCCTGAAGTTCGACTGACCCCCATGTCGCCCGCTGCCACCGCAAGGGCTCCACTGACCCTCATGTCGCCTGCTGCCACCGCAGGGGCTCCAGTGACCCTCATGTCGCCCGCTGCCGCCGCAGGGGCTCCACAGACCTTCATGTCGCCCGCTGCAGCCGCAGGGGCTCCACAGACCTTCATGTCGCCCGCTGCCGCCGCAGGGGTTCCGCAGGCCTTCATGTCGTCCGCTGACGCCGCAGGGGTTCCACAGACCTTCATGTCACCCGCTGCCGCCGCAGGGGCTCCACAGACCTTCATGTCACCCGCTGCCACCGCAGGGGCTCCACAGACCTTCATGTCGCCTGCTACCGCCGCAGAGGCTCCACAGACCTTCATGTCGCCCGCTACCACCGCAGGGGCTCCACTGACCTCCACGTCACCCGTTGTCGCCGCAGGGGCTCTACAGACCTCTACGTCGGCCGCCGCAGGGGCTCTACAGACCTCCACGTCGGCCGCCGCAGGGGCTCTACAGACCTACACGTCGGCCGCCGCAGGGGCTCCACAGACCTCCACGTCGCCCGCTGCCGCTGCAGGGGCTCCATAGACCTCCACGTTGCCAGCTGTCGCTGCAGGGGCTCCGCAGACCTCCACACCGACATCGCCCGACTCGCCGCCTGCAGGCTCCTTACCCGACTTGACGGCTGCTCTTGCTCAGTTCTGCGAGATTGGGTTCCACTCACCCCAGCTCCAGATCAGTCCACCTAGCAGTTTGTCCAGTCATTGTTTTTGGTTTCAGCTCTGTTCTCTGTTATCACAGACAACACAGTCCTTCTGTACCTATCCTGTTTGCCTTCATGTTAGTTTGTTGGTTTTTGCTGCCACGCCAGCTTTTGTTTTGTGTTGTTTAAAAATAAATAAGTTTTATTTTTAAAATACATCTCCTGCTTCAATCATCTTGCCTGCATTTTGGGTTCAAACCTAAACGGGTCGTGACAGAATGACTGGACCAACTGAACCCAAAGGTAGGATGATCACTTTGAGTTTTTTGCCCGTGAGGCTGAGAAGACTGCCCAGAGGGAGAGAGGAGGAGATGAAGGACCTGTTCAGGGGAACCCGCCTGGCTATAAAGCCCGTTTCCTCCTATCCACCTCAGTGGCTTCATGAGGGACCTTCAGAGGAGGAACCAGACACTGACGAGGAGTACTGGTTCCCCTCTGCTCCAAGCTCACGCCACCGAGGTCAGAGGTGTTGACAATGGTCTCAGCTCGGCTCTCGCTCGCAGGAGGAGCGTGGGGGGGTGTTGCTGGAGGGGCAGTACAGCCCTGATTCACCAGAGGTGCAGAAACGTTGGCAGGCTTATGTGGAGGCAAGGTAACTGCGTTCGCCCAGCCATGAGGAGGTCCAGACGGTCGCTCCTCACACCTGCCTGCCTGAGGGGGTCACTTCACCAGCTCTTGACTCCTCCACCACCTGCTGAAGCTTTAGCACCTCCACCACCCACCTGTCCAGCTTCTCACCGCCGCAGAAGGAGAGGTCGACGTGGGACCCAAACCGTCCCTCTGCCCAGGTCACCCATCCCTGCTCCTGAAGTTCCACTGACTCCCATGTCGCCCGCTGCCACCGCAGGGGCTCCACTGACCCTCATGTCGCCCGCTGCCACCACAGGGGCTCCACTGACCCTCATGTCGCCCGCTGCCGCCGCAGGGCTCCACAGACCTTCATGTCGCCCGTTGCCGACGCAGGGGTTCCACAGACCTTTATGTCGTCCGCTGACGCCGCAGGGGCTCCACAGACCTTCATGTCACCCACTGCCGCCGCAGGGGCTCCACAGACCTTCATGTCGCCCGCTACCGCCGCAGGGGTTCCACAGACCTTCATGTCGCCCGCTGCCACCGCAGGGGCTCCACTGACCTCCACATCACCCGTTGCCGCCGCAGGGGCTCTACAGACCTCCACGTCGGCCGCCGCAGGGGCTCTCCCGACCTCCACGTTGGCCGCCGCAGGGGCTCTACAGACCTACACGTCGGCCGCCGCAGGGGCTCCACAGACCTCCACGTCGCCCGCTGCCGCTGCAGGGGCTTTGTAGACCTCCACACCGACATCGCCCGACTCGCCGCCTGCAGGCTCCTTACCTGACTTGACGGCTGCTCCTGCTCAGTTCTGCGAGATTGGGTTCCACTCACCCCAGCTCCAGACCAGTGACTTTGTTTTAATAAATAAAACCTTGTTACAGTTATTAACCTCTGCCAGAGACGATCCAAATCCAGACAATATTAACCTTATGCTTTCCGTTGCAGAGGGCTTTATGTGTTCTCAGCCTGCTCGGGTCCAGCTTCCCGTATACAAAGGGTTTTTGAGTAGGATGAGGGCTCTAAGACCTGCCGCAGCAGACTTTCAGCCTGCAGCCACGAGCCTCCAGCCTGCCACAGTTGTTCCAGAAACTCCAGAGTCTTAGTCTCCAGAGTTCCTCATGTCTCCAGAGGGAGTTTCTCAAGTTTCCTGTGTCGAAGACTCTGTTCCTGCCGTCGAAGACTCTGTTCCTGCCGTCGAAGAATCTGTTCCTGCCGTCGAAGACTCGGTTCCTGCCGTCGAAGGTTCTTCTTCGGCGTCCGCCTATGCTTCGGCTGATGCAGACGACTCTTTGGCGCCCGACTACGCTTCGGCTGATGCAGACGACTCTTCAGCGCCAGACTGCACTTCGGCTGATGCAGACGACTTTTCGACGCCCGACTACGCTTCGGCTGATGCAGGCGACTCTTCGGCGCCCGAGTGCGCTTCAGCTGATGCAGGCGACTCTTCGGTGCCCGAGTGCGCTTCGGCTGATGCAGGCGACTCTTCGGCGCCCGACTACGCTTTGGCTGATGTAGGCGACTCTTCGGCGCCCGACTACGCTTCGGCTGATGCAGGCGACTCTTCGGCGCCCGACTGCGCTTCGGCTGATGCAGGCGACTCTTCGGCGCCCGACTGCGCTTCGGCTGATGCAGGCGACTCTTCGGCGCCCGACTACGCTTCGGCTGATGCAGGCGACTCTTCGGCGCCCGACTACGCTTCGGCTGATGCAGGCGACTCTTCGGCACCCGACTGCGCTTCGGCTGATGCAGGCGACTCTTCGGCGCCCGAGTACACAACGGTCATCACCGCCATCTCTGACTCTTCGGCACCCGACTACGTAATGGTCATCACCGCCCTCTCTGGCCCAGCAGCTGCCAGCACCTCCCTCTCTGGCCCAGCAGCTGCCAGCACCTCCCTCTCTGGCCCAGCAGCTGCCAGCACCTCCTTCTCTGGCCCAGTAGCTGCCAGCACCTCCCTCTCTGGCCCAGCAGCTGCCAGTATCGCCCTCTCTGGCCCAGCAGCTACCAGCATCCCCCTCTCTGGCTCAGCAGCTGCCAGCAATGCCCTCTCTGGCCCAGTTCTGCCCTACTTCGAACTCTGATCCAGCTCTGGACGTCCGCCCGAACCCTGGTCTCACTCTGGACGGTCCCTGGGACGTCCGCCTGATCTTTGGCCTCGCTCTGGACGGCCCCCGGGCTGTCCCTTGTTTTGCACGTAGCCCAGGGCCGTTTATGTGTATTTGTGTTTTGGTTTCTCCTTGCTCCCGGGTCTGGTCCTGTCGGTTTTTGTTTAGGTATTTTGCCCTTGCCCTCTGTCCTTGTGTTTGCCCCCCACTCTGTTCTAGCTTAGGATCCTTCTTTTTTCTGGAAGGTCCATCAGGATGTCGGACCTTAAAGGGGGGGCTATGTCACGGTCAGCGGCCCCGCTGACCCCCCTCCCTTTAGCCTGACCCTTCTGTCATCACACTTACTTCCTTCTGTCATATTTTTGCCCCTTCTGTCCACAGTTTTGTAGTTTAACCATTCATCCCAGTAGTGCCTGTCACCCTTCCTCTGCTCCTGTAGTTTTACCATTCATCCCAGTAGTGCCTGTCACCCTTCCTCTGCTCCTGTAGTTTTACCATTCATCCCAGTAATGCCTGTCACCCTTCCTGTGCTCCTGTCTCTCTGCACCATGCCTTCCCTGCTTAATCAGTTCATCTGTACATGCCTTCCCTGCTTAATCTTCATGTTCTTTGTTCCTCTGCCCTTCTGATTTTTGTTCTGGTCTTTGTGTGATTTGTTTCTTTTTGTGTTGTACTTTGTCCCTCCTCAGTCTACCTCTTCAGCCCGATCATACTCATCTGCTCACTCCTTCTGCCTCTCATGCCATTGTTTGTTTTTTGTCCTACTGTGTTTTGCTTTTTCACCCATCTATCATTGCTCACAGCCACTCCTGTCAGTCAACTGTTCACCACACTCCTTCTGCCTCGCAATCAGTCTTTCATTCCTTCCACCTGTTCAGGTCCTGTTCAACTCAGCATTTAAACTCCAGCCATCCACCTGCAGTTTGTCCAGTCATTGGCCCTCATGCACGAAAATGTTCGTATTTTTATCCTAAATTTCTCCTACTTTTGTTCGTACGAAGCGTTCGTACGAACATGCCACGTCAGATCCAACAAAGTCTTCTATCATGAGGAAACGTGTGTAAATGCAGTGCGTATATTTAATGAATCCCACCTGTCCTAAACAGCTGCGCGTGCACGCGTGAAGGTTATTTACATAATTCCCACCCCTCAAAACACCATATAAGGCCACAGCTTCCTGCTGTCAGACAGCAGGAAGTGTCCATTCATTCAAACTCATGAAGTAAAAGGAGGAACTTCACGCGTTCGGAGATCTGCTCTCAGTCGCGCTGTGGCTACCCCCCCCCCCCCCGCAGGTGTCGGATGGTCAAATATTTTTAATGTTAGTGTAAACAACTGTGTAGTTTCACTTATTCAGAAGAGCCGTGGCGCACCGCTGCCCCCCCCGCAAGTGTCGGATGTGTTTTTCAACAGAAGCATTTTAAAATGTCTCGAAACTACAGTTAACTTCATATTAATATTGTAGTGCATATGTTTTGTCTCCCGTGGGTCGTACAGTATCAGAAATCAAGAATAAATGGTTTGATCTGAAAATGGCTTCAAACAAACATCTCGCCGCAGCACGGACAGGAGGTGGTCAGGAGGTGGTCAAGGATTGACCACCTCCTGTCATGTTGGCACGCGTCTTGCTGCGCAAGGAGGTGGTCAAGACGCGTGCCAACATGACAGGAGGTGGTCAATCCTTGACCACCTCCTGTCATGTTGGCACGCGTCTTGCTGCGCAAGGAGGTGGTCAAGACGCGTGCCAACATGACAGGAGGTGGTCAGGAGATGGATGGACAATAAATGCCACGCTGCAAGATGCGTGCCAACATGTTTTGCAGCACAAATGATGCGCGCACCTCCTGCTCATCGCGCACCTCCTGGTCAGGGCGCAACCACATTCTGCAGGTTATATTTCGAATCAGATATAATAATCAATTGCTCCGATGGTGTTTGGCACAAGATCAGTCTTAATTCGTACTTGTTCTGCGGCGGTGTGGGGATTTTATGTACCTGGGTGTTAATATGAGGAGCGGCTTTGATGACCAAGGGGAGCGCACGGCCTGCGCGACACACCAGACAAATTAAACTTAAAATTATAATTCTAATTCAAACAGAATAACCTATTGTCAAGAATAATTATGGTGCGTGATTTTTTTAAACCCAAAATATTTTCTAAATAACGAAATATGAAGTTATTCGTGCAGAAGATCCGTCTGGATGACAGCAGACTGACGCTCCTAAATTATACGACAGGTCCGGACCACTCGTAAATTTTGTTCGTATCTGAAGAAAATCGTAGGATACGAAAACATTGTTGAATGCCACAAATGATCCTAAATCACTCGTACGCACAGTGTAAGAACAAATCTGTGCGTACGAATGGTTCGTGCATGAGGGCCATTGTTTTTGGTTTCAGCTCTGTTCTCTGTTATCACAGACAACACGGTCCTTCTGTACCCATCCTGTTTGCCTTCATGTTAGTTTGTTAGTTTTTGCTGCCACGCCAGCTTTTGTTTTGTGTTGTTTAAAAATAAATAAGTTTTATTTTTAAAATACATCTCCTGCTTCAATCATCTTGCCTGCATTTTGTGTTCAAACCTAAACGGATTGTGACAGGTATGGCTATTTTTGGTAGGTTAATATTCATTTATTGTAGTGTGTTTACTCCAGAAGTTAATCAGTTAATGTAGGCCAAATAATTATCTTTCGGCTGTTAACATTTGCTGAAAGGAGGTGCTATTTTGGGTCATCTGTAAAATATGTGATAGTGCAAACACAGATTCAGAATTCACTCAATTGTTTTCCTGTTTTTGAAATTTCTGTATTTTGTAATCTTAATACTTCTGCACATGCACCTTTTTAGTCATTCAGATACAGAAATACTCTGAGCTCTAGTCAGTTCTTTCAAAAACATGAAATCTACAGTGATGTACCGTACATGGTCAATTTTTGTTCTCATTTGTTTCGCTCATTTTAGCTTTTAGCTGCTATTTTGTTTAAGGTTTTAGCTATTATTTGAATACCTTTAGCTTTTTGCTACTGTATAGCGAATTTTAGTTTGATCCACAGTATTTTTCAGACTTTTATTTACTATTTCACTCATTGTTGCTTATAGCTAGTTTTTATTTTAGCCACTCTTCTGCTTGTTTAACTGTTTTGCTTGTTTAACCTAGTTATGTTTTATTTATTTATTTAGTTATTCATTTATTTATTTATTTATTAACCTTTATTTAACCAGGCAAATTCCATTGAGATCACAGATCTCCATGCAAGGGAGGCCTGAAGGCAGTCATGAATGTTTTTGGGCTGTGAGAGGAAACTGGAGTACCCAGAGAAAACCCACGCAAGCACGAGAAGAACATGCAAACTCCATACAAAGACCCCAGGTCCAACCGGGGCTTGAACCAAGGACCTTCTTGCTTTGAGGCAACAGTGCTAACCACTGAGTCATCGTGCTGCCAAACTTTTAACTTAAACAACTCAGTTTCAGCTTCTTAAACACATTTCAGGAAAGTTATTTAGCACTCAGCATTCATCGATTTTCACAGAAGATCAAAACTTTTTCTCATACTGCTTTGATGGTTTTGACAGGGGTAACTGCTGGGTGGTCATTTGGTAATACTGCATATAAAAAATAATAAGAAAAAACTATTGCCAAATGTTTTGTGCTTTGCTCACCATGGCAATCCCTGCAGGAAGGAGCAGCTGAAAAAGGAACATGATACTATTTTGATCATTAATCAAATGCGTTGATTTGCTGAGTAGATAAAACTTCTTTTGTTAACTTCTCTGTTTTGTGTCCTCAGTTCATCACAGCTGGAGTGGTTGCCATCATCCTGGAGAAAAAGTGCACCATGAAAATTGTGAGTATGCTCCAAGCACACTCCTCAGCAGATAATTACCGTCAAAGTCAAATGTGTCATTTACTGTGTGATTAGTCAGCTTTCCAATTTAAAGCTTCTTCTGTATATTTTGCAAACAACTTTTTAGCATACTTTCTGTTAATTGAACCATTGGTGTATTAAAGGTGCAGTCTGCAGTTTCTATAGTGCAGTCTGTAAGTTTTCTAAAAATATATTTTTAACATTGTCACTTCACTCTGTCACTATCTCCTGACAGACTGATGTTAGACAAAGTAATCTCTGAAAATAACTAGTCCCCTTGCTTCTCCGGGTGTTACTAAAAGCAATTTTAAATACCCACAGTGACCCGCCGTTAACCAACCAATAAAAACAGAGTTTTTAACCAGCCAATAAAACCAGAGCTTCTCATGCTCCTAACCCACGCCCCCGCCTGTCCCAGCCCCAGCGGCCGCACACGTTCTCGTTCAAAGGATTGCAAAGCGATGCAAAACTGTTTTGTATGTGACACAAATGTATTAAATTCCCCTTCTTCATCCCTGATCTGGACTTTTCTTTTGTTTTTTTGCCAAAAGTCAAGTGATCGCTTCCTCCTCCGCTGACTCCATGACTGAAACAATGAGGAAATGAATTAATTTGTCACGAGCGAATTAAACTCTGGTTCAACGTGGCTGCGCGAGGCTCTGCAGATTTGCTGGTGTGCTGGACCAGCGCTCCATGTTTTTATTTTGTTTTTTTAGAACGTTTTATTGACATATAAACACAGAAAATCGCAGCGGTTGAGACAGGACATGCAGTGGAGACGGAGCTAAGGAGGCTGAGCTGAATTTCAGCGAGAGCAAGGGGGAGCAGAGCCATATATGGCTCTGAGGGGGAGGGACCAGAATGCTTTCCCTGTTGAAATTTTTTCTGTGCTATGTTCTACAGAAACTGCAGACTGTACCTTTAAACACTCAT